>JAQGAY010001160.1:0-16187 GCA_034698085.1 Polydesmus angustus | reverse complement strand
AATATACTGCAAAATTTAAGAAATTATATTTTATTAGTATGACTCATAGGGTGAATCATTGAGGTGAAAGAAAGAAATTTACGGAGATCGTTTAGAACAAAAGACTGATGGACGGCATGTAACAATACTTTTTTAAATGGCCCTTCATTATACGGCATTTTGCTATAACAGCCTTTGGAAATTCCGCTGCTGTTTTGATATACGGCCTAAAAATGCTTCGATATACAGCCAAAAAAATTTTAAAATTCAAAAAACAATTTTTTAAGATTGCACATTTGAAAAACATGCAAAAACTATTCACATTTTGCAAGAATTTGTGTAATTTTAGGGGTACAGTAGGCTCATATTAATGTATGTGACTGTGAGAACGAAAATCAGTGCATGTTCATTACCAAAGCATGTTTCAACCCTTGCTGTAAGAACGGAAATAGCAAGAAATAAGAGAAAAAATTAAATGGAAAGAAAAAATAAATGCACATTTTCATTACTGCATTGTACTATGACTGTACAGTAGATTCTCAAACCCATTAAGTGAAAAAATGTCATTAAGTGAATCTCTATAGGCTTCAATGTATTTTGGAGATAGCAAAACCTATGGCAAAACTGAGTAGGCTACCTAATCAATAGGAGCTATTAACGCGAATGGAGATTTAAGAGTGTCGTTAATTCAAAATGCTGTTAAGCGTGTGGCCATTAATGCGAGACCCTACTGAATAAGCAAACTAAGGATAGATTTGACAAATTCACATTAGTATAAGCAGTAAAATATAGAAAAGCCTGTACAAAAACAACTGCTGGCCAATAGTACATTTTCCAAACAGCTGATTTGTATTATTTTTTGGATTAAAATGAGTATTTTCATATTTTTAATTTATGTGAAATTAAAATATGATTGTTTATATTTAATTAAATGTAAAAAACTCAATACTTAGTAAATTTCTTTCCATTTTTTAAAAATTGGAACTGATTATTTGAGTTTACATAGGATTCTAAGGGAAAAAATGCTTCGTTATATGGCATTTCGATATATGGCCTATTTTCAGGAACTGATCAAGGCTTTATATCGAGGAATGGGTGTATTTTGCCATTGTTACATGCAAGCTCTCATTTTCCTTGCTCCTTTCTAATTTCATAATTTTCCCTATCAAATGCAGTATATTAACATATAAATAACTCCTTTTAAATTCCCCGCTATTTCAATTTGTATTTGTACTACGCATGCGTGGTTTATTCTACTATAATTTTGTTTTGCCACAGCAAACAGGGTCAACAAACTTTTCTAACCTTAGAAAAGCTTTACACATCTTTATGTTGCTACGGCAACCAAAAGATTTCAATTTTTTTTATCAGAGTCCAATCTCTGTACCTTTATCTCTTTCACCATCATCAGGCCTTTTAAAACAGAAACCCACCTACAGGTCCCCATTTACTTAATGCAGGGGCATAAATAAATAAAATTAATTAATTTATTCTTTTTATAACTCCCATAATAATAATCTAATTATTATGTAACATTCACTATTCTCATTATTTTAAATTTCTCTTCATTTTGGTACCTCATACCACTCTTTATACATTACTAACACCAATTTGATTTAAGTTCCTATCAATGCAATAATCATAATTATTTAATTATTTTGATAGACTAAAATTAGTCTATTTCATATTCTGAATGAGTGTTTGTTTTATTTATTAATTTGAGAGACTTAGGGCGGGTTTACACAATGACAAGTACAGCAGTCAGTAGCATGCCAGTAGAAATATCGTATGTTGGTCGTACGGGGGCAAAGAAATGCCAATGATTAAACGGTGCCGTTGGCAAGCCAGTCGATGAATGCAGCTAACTGTCGGTTGCTACTGTCCTCATAAAATCATATAGTACAGTGCCAGTTCAGAAGCAAGTTGATGGAGACTGTTAAAATTCGTCTGCTATCTATCCAATTTGGAGGCCGCCATTGAAAACACTTTTATTGGAAATCAAAGGGGGCCTCCACATTTCTATAGCAGCCCAAGAGGTTAAATCAAAGATTTTAATGATTTTTTTGCAAGAAAGTTTCTGTGGGTTTCTTGGGCCTCCATTAATTATCAAATGATGACGCGAAAAACACAATTTTTTTAAAACAGCTTTGAAGCAAAGCACAGAGAGGCAATTATGCTACTTCACGCCATCTTTGATTAGGAAGGGAAGGAGGGGGGGGGAGTGTTTAATGGCGGCATTTTACGCCTTTTAGTGCAGTATCTCACAAACTCACAATATCATTACTTAAAATATATTATCAATAAAAATATATGAATATTTTTTTTATTATGGAGATGAATATGGAAGTATAGTAGATTATAAAATAATTCAAAATGTGCACTAATAGCTTATATCAAGTTAACGGGCTATCCAGCCAGCAGGCCAACTGAGCCACGGTACACTGTCCTACTGGCATGGCAGTAGATGACTCCGTGTAAACCCGCCCTTACAGTTTTATTTCTTACGGTGTTAAGTGCCATACGCGCATGGTACTTACACCCTTTTATGCGCCATATTTTCTTATGTCAGCAAAATTAATTCTATATTAATTTTCGCTATATTTTGCTTACATAATACTGCTCAAAGTGTTTGTTTATGTGTTGTGAATTCAAATTTTGAATTTACTGCTGTGACTCATCAAAATTGCACCATGTTTTGG
The DNA here is from genome assembly GCA_034698085.1 of Polydesmus angustus. Classification (NCBI taxonomy): domain Eukaryota; kingdom Metazoa; phylum Arthropoda; class Diplopoda; order Polydesmida; family Polydesmidae; genus Polydesmus; species Polydesmus angustus. The sequence continues at coordinate 13,509 of JAQGAY010001160.1, read as the reverse complement.
TACTCCATCTTGAGTCCAACTTCTGATGCTCTCTGATAAGAGCTGGTCAAAATTCACTTTTAGCTAGAAATATAAATACAGGGCGAATTTTCTCTATTGGGCATCTTAGTTTTTGCTTGACTCTCTGCCAAAATATTTTATTTTGTTAGAATTTTCTACTTGTGCTTCATAGATTTACTTTGATGCTCAACCAGTAAGCCTACTTTACTTAGAAATTTTATACCTTAATTTTCGCGTATTATTGGTATTTCTCTCATATGTATTCACCATACTAATAATATTTTTGTATATTTTATTTCACTGTTTGCATTTATAACAATTTAATTAAAGATTTTAATCAACTTAAATTTGGTGCTTTATTAACATAATTCTACTTCAACTATGAAGAACATTATTGCTGTTTGGCTGATGTAAGTATATTTTATTTAATTTATTTCTATACCCAAATTAAACATTGGATTATTATGCTATTTATCTTAAATAAATGCATAACTTAATTTTACTTTAATTACACATAAATTTATTCACTATAACCTATATGTTATAGTAAACTTAACTGCCGTAGTTAAGGCTCCCAACCTTTGCCGCTCCCAAGCCAAATCTGTCCCTATTTGCTAAAGCATCTAGTTTCTCAATCTTCAGTACAAACGAGCCTTTTCAGCATTCCTCATTCATCCCACTCATTCAGCTTACACTATTTATTTAGTTGCAATTAATCAAACTGGCCCATTCCCTAATCTATTTAATCATTTCTAATTTATTTCTATTATTAATATTGATATTCTTATTAATAGCCATAAGGCTACATTAAATGAATTTTACATTTAAAATCCTCCTTTCACTTTTAAATTCCCCTATCAATTTCAAGTATCTTTAAACCTTTCAGTTTACTATTCAAGCTAAATTATTCTGGTCAACTGTACAACTGATTACAGATCTAAATGATTGAACCTGTTTACTAAAATTTACAATTAAATAAAATTATTTTTGTTTTAATTAATATGGTTAATTAATTTAACTTTATATGACCTAAAACACAACGCAAACTCCATTAATTAACCCATTTTATTTTAATAAATTTATCTAAATTTTTCATGCACTTCACTTCATGAAGTAGCCATTTTCATTTAACTTATTTATTTTATTGAATTTATATTTTCAAGATCTAAATAGATCTTACCCCATACATGTAACACCATATATGCATGTATTTACATGTAAATAAACAAGTATTGACTAATTTTCATTACTAACAGTTTTTACAAGTAAATAAACATGTGCTATACCATACAAGTGCAATAAACATCTTATTCACAATAATGGGTTGGCATGACCAGGAGTGCCAAATGCAGATTTTAAATTTTGCGGATAATCCAAAAATCACAAATCAATATGAAAATGCTATAGAACAAACTAATTACTGTGCCTGGCTTGTACATTCAATTATAAATTAATACAACATTAAACTGTTCTTAGAAGTATATTGGTTATGTTTTTACAAAAAATCTGTCAACTTGTTCTGTATTTTTGTGGGAAAAAAACCATTTATAGGCCAAAAAATAGATAATTCACAAGCAAATAATTGAGAGTTTATTGTAATTAAGTAGTATTTGTTATTATCACTTTCTGAATTGAAATTGGAAGCTGTTTTGGAATCAAAATGTGCTTCAGAATCAATGAATTCCAGCTATTTAAAATGCAGCAATTAAAAAAAATATTTGCCCCATTTAGTGTACCCGGGGTATATTATTTGGCATTAAAATCCAAATAGTGTACCAAGGCTACACTATTTGGGGGAAGAGAGGTACTATAAACTGATCTGTACAGTGCATATGAGGAACTTGATGTCCCTCTTGTTACCTAAATATGGTGATGCTTGAGAGACTGTTCCTGTATATGAACAAAATGAGCAATTATCTAGTAGACTTAATACTACATGGTAGACAGAAAAAAAACGTTCAATACTTACATATCCTTATGTTACATGTACGGGGTAAGATCTATTTAGATCTTGAAAGAATAAAATAATTAAAAAGGGAAATAAATTTAATAAAATAGCTACTTCATGAAGTGAAGTGCAGAAAGTAATTAAATGCTTTTATAAAATGATTTAAAAGGAATGCGGTTAATTAATGAGGTTTGCGTTGTGTTTTGGTGGTCATATAAAGTTAAGTTAATTAACCAAAATTAGTTTAGAAATAACTAATGTTAAAGTTTAATAAACAGGTTCAATCATTTAAATCCGCAATCAGTTATACTGTTGTCCAGAATAATTTAATTGAATAGTGTCTATCTATGTTCGAGATGTGTGGACTTGATAAAGAGAGTTCAAAAGTGAATGGAAAATTTTATTAAATGTTGAAATCATTTAATTAAGCCTTATGGCAATTAAAAGGAATATTAATACTAAAATCAGAAATAAATCCGAAATAATTAAATAAACAATTGGGTAATCCAGATTGTTTTAAGAAGCAAAATTAGTTAAATATAGTGAGGGTAGTGGATCGTTAAGCGGCTCGTTCGTACCAAAGGTTGGGAAACGATTCGTTAGTGTTGAGACACGATAAACTAATGTTAAGTTGGCTTGTAGGCGAGTAAGGTTGGGAGACTATAAGAATAGGCTAAACTAAAAGTGGCACGGAGGCGCAAAAGGTTGGGAGTTGCAACGTACGGTAGTATGAGTACTCTATAGCTTTTAGTGAGTAATATAAAATGATAGGGTCCAATGAGATATTTAAATACTCATTTATTTAAGATAAATGGTTTAGACTTGTTTTAATTAAAAGGGGAAAAGTTAAATTAAATTAATTTAATAGAATAGAACATACTTACATCAGCCAAACAGCAATTAAATTCTTCATGGTTGAATGTTGATTTAATTAGAAGAAGGAACCGCGAATTTAATTGATTAAATAATTTTAATTAAATTGGTAAACAGAAAATACAATATACAAAATTATTATTGGTATAAACACATTGAACTAAAATACCAATAATCGCGAAAATTGAATATAAACTTTTTCTAAGTAAAGTAGGCTTACTGGTTGAGCATGTGGATGGTATACGAGGCACAAATAGAATTTTTAAGAAATTCTATAAAATAATATATATTTGAAGAGCAACGAAGCACCTTCAAATAAGATGAGCAAAAACTAAGATGGCGAGAGGGAGAAATTCAACCTCTATTTATACTTCTAACTAGAAGTGAATGTTGACCGGCTCTTATCAAGGAGCATCAGTAGTTGTACCCAAAATAGGATGTCAACACATGTTGCAATAATGACGTTTTACAGCGGCCAATTTGAATTAATTAAACAATAAGAACTTGATTAACTAAGCACCCAGTAAGTCAAACATAGCGAAATTATTATATAAATAATTTTGCTGACATGATAAACATAAATAAAACAAACGGCGTAATAGAATGTAAGTGCCGTGCGCATAGCGTATTCAAAAGTGCCGCGATTACAATATGGCACTTAGAACCGAGAGAATTGATTACTGAAATTTCTCTAAAGTAATAAATGAATAAAACAAGAACTCAGAAAATATCTTTAGACTAAATATAGTCAACTAAAATATTAGAATAATGATATGCAAATGAGTGAGAATACTTATATCAAAATTTAGTTAGTAGCAATAATAACTAAGTGTGAGGTATCAAAATAAAGGGAAAATTTAGCTTGAGAAAGAAACAGAAGTTATATAATAATAAAAGTATTATTATAAAAGTTATTAAAGAAATAAAATAACTAATTTATTTTATTTGCCCCTGTAATTAGTAAAAGGAGACCCATAGCGTTTATCAATTAGAAAAGGCCTAAAGATAGTGAAAGAGGTAAATGTACAGAGGATTGGACTCTGATAACTGTAAAGAGATTGAAAATACTGATTGCCATAGCAACCTACAGTATCTTTTAAAATGATCTTTTCTAAAGTTAGAAAAGTTCATTGACCTTGGTTGCCGTAGCTACCCAAGTATGGAAACAAAATGGCGCCTGCGTGTTTTAAGTCGGCGCGTAAATTTAAACAAAAATTAAAGAATTTGTAATTAAAAGAGATAGAGGTTTTTCAGGTCGATATACTGTGGAATAGGTGTTAAAAGTGATATGACTCATAAGGTGAACCACAGAGAAGGTAGGGCAATTGTTCAGAAACAAAAGACTGATGGACTGCATGTAACACTTACAATGCCAAAAACTCATTCAATATACTGTATTTTAAATCCAGAAGAGGATATTCTAAACGCAGAATAGAATAATAAATGTTAGAAAAGTCCTTAAATTAAAATTTTTTTATGTGGCAGTTAAATGTTTTATTTTTATTTTTATTTATTTTTTATTTTTATTCATTGTTTGCACCAGTACATTACATTGCTTCATTCAGTACACTGCTATAAACCAGTGGTTTTAGGATGAATTAAAAATTTTATCTATTTTAACATTACAAAATAACATACCAGTACTGGCAACAACGAACCATGAAAGCCAGTATGCGGCTGTATTGATTGAGTTATTGGCATTATAAGGATTTAATACAAATTCAGTATTGAACGTTTTTTTTCTGTCCACCGTGTATAATGAACAATATTGAGCACCAAAAAAAGAATTAACAGACAAGTCCAATTAAATATTTTTAAGGTTTTTATTTTGAAGCAAACTTCAATCTTTTATAACATCACAAATTGAGGTTAAAGAGGTAATAAATAAAAATCATGCCTTGTTTATGCTAAATTGGTCTTGACATGTTGACCTAATTGTGACATGGAAATAATGAATATTGGTTTCTCTCAATGTGACATTTAAATCTCATCTGTGCAAATTGAAAATTCATACTTTGAAATAATAGTGAAAATAGAAAACAATATTTTAAACCTTAATTAAACTTGAAATAAAGAAATAATTTTTTTCAATAAAAAATTTACATATCATTTCATACAAATTCCTTTTGTATGAATCAATGCTTATTTATTTTGCATAAATAATGTTGCTTGACTACCACAAGTCATCCACAAGTGAAATTTCATCTTTGATTTTGAAAACATGGCTGGGAAGAAGAGAAATAGAAGACACACCCCAGATTTAATAACCAAGTTTTTAAACCACTTTCACAAGCCTACAAAAAATGAAAATTTTAATTTTTGTTTATCTATTTATTTTTTTATTTTATTGTGAGTTTTATCAACTCAAATAGGTTCATGAGGGCTGCCACATATTTTAGAAGAACAGATAGTATGAGGTATATTTAACTTTAAAGCGGAATTGATTTTTCTAATATTTTTTTAAATTTTTTTTTAAAAAATCAATTACATGCTCTTGTTGGTCAACATTTAAGTTATTTTTTCATGCAATTGCCTTTCCGTTTTATGCAGGTTTTCATCCGTTTTACAAGGTTTTTGCAAACCGCGGCAACAATTTTTTCCGCCGTCCAGCGCACGAGCTTATTTTTCTTTTCCTTATCAGTTGAAAAGGATTTCTCACTCTAGTTTTAATGGAGATAGAAAAAATTAAAGTCAATAGGTGTCAAATCAGAGAAATAAGGGGGGAACACAACGACATCTGGCTGACTTTGTCGCTAATGAACGCAAGGGGAGTTTTCTCATAAACAAAGATGTCGATACAAAATCCAGCAAAGTGTGAGGTGCGCGCTTTTCCCCACTTCCTTCTTGCAGAAGGAAAAACTCCTGCAATTTTTTCTGCTGCCAAAAAATTAAAAACCTCGATTTCCAGCAAAACAATTATGGCCACTATTTTTTGGGACAGAAGAGGAATCATTTGACTGAATTTGGGCCTCAGGGGACAAAAAATAAGCTCGTGCGCTGGACGGCGGAAAAAATTGTTGCCGCAAATTGCAAAAACCTTGTAAAACGGCTGAAAACCTGCATAAAACGGAAAGGCAAATGCATGGAAAAATAGCTTAAATGTTGACCAACAAGAGCATGTAATTTATTTTTTAAAAAAAAAATCAAAAAAAATATTAGAAAAATCAATTCCGCTTTAAAGTTAAATATACCTTGTATTTTGCAAAAAAGTCTACCTGAGAAGAATTTTCTTAGACAAACTTGTCTCAAAAGAAGGAGTTTCACCATAATCCTCATTATCACTGCTTCGTGTGTTAAGTCTTTGGTTTCGTAGTTGAGACACCACCTTTCACAATTATTATATAGAGTAAATTAAAAAAATTGTAACAAAACTTCAACAGTGAATATCTCCGAACATTTCTTAAATTAAAAATAAACATCAAAAACAATATGTGGTTCAATGTTATCTTAAAATTAATATTAATCTGCATCTCTATAATGCTACACAACAGTTCAGCATTACCTCTTAGCAGAGTTGATGGAATGCAGCTGCAAGGCCATGCTGCTTGGTAATTCCAAACCACCTTGCTAGTCCCACTCAAAGAAAGCCATACAAAAATTTTTAAAGTATGTGCTACCTGGCTCATATGCATACACTTTATGGTTTTTTTTATTTTTGAATGTCATAGTTATTTTACTGGACTTAACACACAATAGAACTAAGCAGCTCATAGGGATGTAAAAATTAATTACTTTGATACTGGTATAAAGTTTATTTCTTTTGAAAGAAGAGATAAATGTGTTCAATTTCCTAAAATAAACTTAATTTGAAATTTTTTTATTAATGTTGCTTAATCACTCATTTTGTTTGCCTGACTATGGTTAGATGTAATAGTGGATGATGGCAATTAATCTCATTTTTTATCTCAACAAATTTCTACATACATGTATTGCTTTTTAAAACTGGTTTTAGTTCAAAAAAGTCCTGAGTTAACCACTGTCAAGAAGTAAATACATATTTATAGGCAACTCTATAGATCTAATTACCCATTTTTCCACATCTTCCACATTATTAAAATATTGGAATCCTTCCATCAAATGGTAAATAAATGCAGATCCTTTATTTCTTAGATTGTAACTTAAAAAACTAAAATAAAATACATAAGAATTATCATTGTGTATTAATAGCAAACCATGTACCCAAGAGCAGCTGGAAACCCCAATACATAATCATTAAGGATGCCATCAGCAACCTTACTAGTGTACCCCCAGATTTTAACCTCCTGGGCTAGTAATGTATATTTTTTGCATGGATTAACTAAAAATTAAGCTTGGTAAAATTATTGAGTGATAATCATGTAACCTTGTCATACTTACTTCTTTGGCATATTTTCCCCCGACAACCATTAAAGAAAAACAGCTTTGGCTTCATTCTTAAGCTTTCACATCCTGAATCTCTAAATGGATGCAATATATCACAAATTGCCACGTTTTTTTTGTCACTTGTGCATATCCCCTCTATTTTAATATTTATATATTTATATATGTAGTTTTTTTTAATTAATTATAAATTTTATGCCATACTTTCACTACCATGTGAAAGAAAGAAGCAGGCAAATGCACAATTAGAACTGTGGTCATAAACTGTGGCCATTTCATTAAGCTTTTTTAAAATTCCAGCTTCAGTGAAATCATAACTAGTAATGACATGAAACCCAAACCTTTTAAAAGTTTTTTTTATGTTTTCTGTAAACAAATAAAATATTAACATTTTTTTCAAAAAAAACAATAAAATTAAAATATATCACCTTCATCAAGGGAATCATATTTAGAAGATTGACTATTGAAAATAATACAAACTCCACAAGAATTTGCTTTTATTTTATAGTAGGCTAAAAATTCAAATTATTTTCAATATTGTTTTTAATAAGCACCACAACATTTATTTTCTCTTTACAAATCCTAGGTTTATTAGCAACATCTTTTCTCTTCTGCACAATCTTTCCATTTTTTGTTTGAGTGTCAGCATCTTTTTGAAAACTTTCCGTTTGGGTGCCAACATTTACCATTTTAGCAGTGGCTTGTACCTCCACATCCATTAAAGTAATATCTGAAAAAATATATATATTTAATTTTTTTTGCTATCTTTGTGGTTCAGTCATAGTGTCCTGAACATGTTAAAATCAAACAAAACAAATAACAGCACACAATTTGCAGAAAACTTTGCAAATTGTAAAAATGTATGCAACACATGGTTGAGTGATTTATGTAAATTTGAATTTACATTAGAAGAAAAAACAATACAGTCAATTCATCTAAAACCATACAGAAATTAACCCTCTAGCTGAGAAAGTCCAACGCATCATGAAAGGCAAATTATTATTTTTGTTGATAAGATTAAATTTATATATTAAGAGTGAAAGAGATTTGCCAAAAGGAATATTATAAAAAAGCTGGATATTTAAATTAGCTTATTATTTAAAATTTGTAGACCAACCTCTACAAACTTGAGGGAGAAATGTTGTTTAATGCCAAATGTTGTTTAAATGCCAAATGTTGTTTAATGCCAAATTAGTTTGATGGATTACGAAGTTTAAATTTATTTGAAATATGCAAATTATGTGTTTGTATCCCTCACTTAGCACTGCTTTCTATTGCATGGATTTGGTCTAACATAGAAAATAATTTGATACCATTTTCACAGACCACAGTATCCTACAACATGAAAATTCTGTCTTACATAGAAAAAATTTTCTTGTTGCACAAAACCTAACACATTTTTACTGTAAAATGTTCTCAAACAAAATTTAGTGTACAATTTTATTTTAAGTTAAAAATATGACACTATTAATTGTTAATTTACTTAGAAATTTATAAATAAACAATTGTTTAGGACAAATACGTGTATTTGACATGTTTTTGTTGCAGTTTATTTAAAAAAATGTATTTTTTTAAAGGGGGGAGCACATGATTTTTTTCAAAAAAGATTTTTTTTAGAACGTATCTCCCACCCCATCTACTTTACTATTGAATGTCAATCTCCCATAACACGGTTTCGCTAAACACTCAATTTTCCAGGACCATATCTACCATGTTAAGGGAGGGATACCTGTATTGTGTGTGCAAAAATAAACATTTTTAGGAGTTTGAACTTTCCTATAAATTTTGTAGAACAACAAAAATTAAATGATAAATTTAGTTTATTTAGTTAATAATACTAAAATAAAAACAAATTTTTAAGTGGTTTTCTTTTACCCAAAGGATCCTCTACATCTACATCGATAATGTCTTCATCAATCTAAAAAATAAATAAATAACCAAAGTATATTAAAAAGTGAGCCCCTTTCTTACACAAGCATTTTCTTTCCTTACCATGTTATTGGAGGACTCACATTCTCCTCCAGAAACATTGCCATCTTCTATAAAAAAACTTTTATTAAATGCAAATTAAAAAAAATTAACAAATTTTATTATTTAACCACTAAGTTTACGTCGTTTGAGATCATTTTGGTTGTTTAAAAATCCAGTTCTCTTTAAACCACAACCATGTTCACTTAGTGTCCCCTAAGCAACAAGAAATCAATAAAAACAAAATAAATACTTAATATATTACAGTAGAACTCAGTTATAATGGATTGCAAGAGACTATTAAAAAAGGGCAGGAATTTCAGAATAAATCGCTATTTTAGTTAATTGTAAATAGTATTAATTCCTTATAGCTAATATCAAGGTATCGGTATAAATTAGTTAAAAATTTAATGCCACCAACCAGAGGGTGTTCTACACAACTAAAGCAGTCATCCTGCGATGAACTTGATAAAAATACAACCTAAAATTATGCCTTTTGTATGCAATAATTTTTTTTGTTTTCCACAGTATGTCTTTTGCAACATAGTAAACTTCTCTAATAGTTTTTTTTATACTTATAAGCTGCAGTGCCTTAAAGTAGTAATAGTGTACGTAAGAACTTATTTTGGGTCAAAAGCATAATAACATGGCTATAATATGTGCTTAATAATTAATAATGGATCAATTGTAGACTCATAGAGGATTAATACTGTACCGGTACATGTAGTTTTAAAGTAAATTGTGTTTTGGCAATGTGACTAATTCTGAAGTATTGTATTGTTTTCTTTTCAATAAATTCCAAATTTACTACTCCCTCCGTCCACAAATAAGTGTCCGATTTCGATTTTTTTTTCTGTCCACAAATAAATGTCCGATTTCTTTAAAAATTAAAATTTTTAAGAAATTATCAAAGTAAATCAATAAAATTATATATTTTATTGAATTTTAACTACAAATATCGATTTGGGAAACTTTTAAGAGTAGATTTGAGTCATTTAAACTGAATTGATGATGTCTTGTACAAGGATCATGGCTGAAATTTGCTTCATTTTGCCGTTGTCTCTCAATTCTGGCAATTTGTGATAAATAACTTACTATGGTTTTAGACTTAAATTAGGTCTTCTACTACCGTTTTGTATAAAAATATTTTCTATATTTCCCATTATTTTCTTAGACCGGAGCTCTAAAATAGGTCTACAAAATTCTTGCTTTTTGATCGAAAATTTATATTATAAGGAAAACTACAAAACTTTTTAATTGCTGCCAAAAACTTCACCTATAACAAGTGTTTTCAAAATATCAAGTCATCTTTTAAAAACAAAACCGGGTTTTCTAAATTTTTGAAAAAAATTGAAATCGGACACTTATTTGTGGACGGAGGGAGTATATTTTTAGGGAATATTGATCTGTCTTAACTAAAATGTTATACATACAGTATAACTTGAACTGCTATTGTCATGTTAAAGCATCATTATGATAAGGATTTAACAAACCTTTGAAAGCAAATAAAAAATAGCAATTGGAGTTAAGCTTAATATGAATTTCTTAATAGATAGGTAAATTTTCGAATTTATCAATAATTATAGACTCGAATTATTTTTTGTTGATAAATAAGCTGCAAATGTAAATATTGATAAACAACAATACTAATATTATTTATGCCATAATCAACCTGGCCATAATAATTAGCAAAAAAACACTAAGGCTATCATTTTACAAACTTCGTAAGAATATATAAATGCATAATCTGAATTTAGGATAAATTAAATACTAGAAAATAAGTATTTTTTTTAATGCTTTGGTTTCTTATAGTAATGTAACGTATTTTCATTCATTCATTCCTTAATAGTGGAAATAGAAAATGCTAAACTGTCAAAAATCAGATTTTTTAATTTAAAACGGCTGTACGTGCCTCTATATCAGATATTCCATTTCAAATTCTATGCCAAAAACTAACAAAAATGGCCGCCATGATGTCACAAACTTTAGCGCAAGATTAGCGCAAAAAAAAAAAAATATGCGAGCATGCCAAAAAATCATAATATCGTTGTAGCTTCCTTCTAATATAATTCTTTGCTGTAAATATAGGAAGCTTTTAAAAAACGAATAAATAGGTCAAATTTTAATGAAATTGAAATAATTTTTTAATATTTACATACAACACCTCTGAATTAATAATAAAAAAACCATTCTTAGAATATGACCTCTACAACTGAGTCGGCAAGTGTTAATTTGCTCATCAAAATTTCCATTAACCCAATAACAGATGTCTGGCTTGATATTGGGGCTAAGGTTACAGTGACTATGAGTGGCCTGGCAGGTCTTGTGATCGCAGGTGGACATCTACAAACACAGGTGTACATCAAACTGCGTACAATAATATTGAAGAATTAAATGCAGCAATCACACGAGTCATTGCCGACATCCAGCTAGACATGTGCAAGCAAATTATTGAAAATTTTGCTAATCGAGTTAACATCTGCCGATTCAGTGGAAGAGTTAACATGCCAGATATTATTTTTCGTTGTTAAATCGGAAATGTTGTTACTAAATAATAAAAAAATTATTTATTTCAAGAGATCATATTCTAAAAATTGTTTTTTTATTATTAAATCGGAGGTATTGTATGTAAATATTAAAAAAAATATAATTCAATTTCATTAAAATTTGACTTGTTTATTCACTTTTTAAAAATTTCATATATTTACGAACACACTATATTTCTAAACATTGATTAAAACATTTTTCAATTTCTGCTTCACTCAGTATTCTCTCTCATGTGTCACCCCCCAGCATAATTCACACTATCAATAAACTCAATTTTCAACCAATAAACGAGCAATCACAAAATTTCATATATGAATTTACTACACTAATTTGACACTAATACCTGAAGCTGAAATACATATAGGTTAAATAGGATTTCTGCCAGGTCCAGAACATTAAGTCCACTTCATTAATCGTTAAATTAAATTTATTATCTGTCATTATTCATTACAGTTAATTTCAAAAAAAAATTTAGAAATTACTAAAAGAGTGGTTTCATTTTATTTACTTTCCACTAAGCTTTCGTAAATCATTACTCTAAATTTTTAAAAAAAAAAAAAACATACAAGAGTTTTTTAGAAATGAAAAGGTCAAACTTCCAGTACCTTTTTTTTCGCCGGCATAAGTGATGGTATACCTCCTCGATGCAGTTCTTCTTGAGTCAAAATTTTTTTCCCTTTAATAAAAAAAAATTATTTTTAAATGCCTATTTAAAAAAATTTAAATTTTATTATTAAACCTTGTTTTTCAAGCATCCATTTGAGATTCTTTTTGGCAGTTAAATACTGGTTTCTCTTACGATTCCCACAAAAAGGTGCACTTGCTGTTCCCTAAGCAGCAAGGAACCAATACAAACAAATCAAAAATTTTATAACCTCTAAAGTTTTAGTAATACGAGGATTATCCAACTTTAAAGTAGATTCGATTTTTCTAATTTTTATTTGAAATAGGATTTTTAAAAAAATTACAGGCTTTTGTTGGTAAATATGTGCGCTATTTTTTTACGTATTTTGTCTTTCCGTTTTATGCAGGTTTTCAGCCGTTTTACAAGCTTTTGAGACCCTCCACAAAGAAATTTCCTGCCGATTCTATCTTTTACCTCATAACTTTATTTTTTCGTTTCCTTCGTCAGTTTAAATTTTTTGCCCCATCCATAAGAGTCTAAAGGGAGGTAAAAAGGTGAAATTGATAAGGTGCTAAATCAGGGGAGTAAGTGGGGTAGTTCAAAATGACCCAGCCGTCGATTGTGTTTTAAAGCGCTGTCGTGCAATAAGAACACTCCCTTCCTCAACATTCTCCTTCGTTTGTTTTGAATTGCTCTTTTGAGCTTTTTAGTTTTGTTTTCCTTAGGTTAGAAAGTCAATCATAATGATCCCTTTTCTGTCCCAGTGGTCATGATTTTTTGACAGAAATTGAGGTTATGGACGTGAAAAAAAGCGGCATGAGCTGCAAGAACAAAACGGCGGAAAATTCCTTTGAGGAGGGTGCCAAAAACCTTGTAAAACGATTAAAAACCTGCATTAAACAGAAAGACAAAATACGTGAAAAAATAGCCCACATTTACCAACAAAAGCTTGTAATTTTTTTTAAAATAAGATTTAAAATAAAAATTTGAAAAATCGAATCTAACTTAAAGTTGGATAACCCTCGTAAAATTATATAGAAGATTTAATTAATGATCATAAAGGACTGTACTTTTTTCTTTGCTGCTGCAGATGTTCCAGCGTGCGATTGAGATGCAGATGTTCCAGCGTGCGATTGAGATGCAGATGTTCCAGCGTGCGATTGAGATGCAGATGTTCCAGCGTGCGATT
>JAQGAY010001159.1:0-16193 GCA_034698085.1 Polydesmus angustus | reverse complement strand
CGGTAGTGGTATTTAAAATTTCTAATTTAAAATTAATTACTTAATTAAGTTGATGCCTGGCGTTTAAAATTAATTACAGTTTTTAAGTGCTTTAATAATTATTATTAATTTTTAAAAAAAGATAATAAAATGCTGTCACGTTTTTGTGATATTAATATAGAAATAATTAATTGTGAGTTTTAATTGAAAATTTTTTTTTGTTTTGTTTGTTAAGGAGAAACTAATTAAACGTAACATATCTAATATCGTTTTTTTTTTTTTGTCGTAATATAAAATTATCGGTCGACGGTAGATAACGTCAAGGGTGATAAGGCTTAATTAATGCGTGTCTTTCAATCCAACCCCCATCCCTCTCTCTCTCCCCCACGAGTATATTTTGATGTGAAAGCCAAGGGAGTGGCGCACTCTGGTGTTCGTTCAACAAATTTGCCCAGGTTTTCCAATTTCAAACTCCAGGACATATTAGGTTACTGTTGCGAATGCTTGCCGCTAGATGGCAAATGCTGATGGATCAAAGATAAACTTTGTGGAACGGATTAGGGACCCTTCAGGAATAGATTAGTAGTAGTTGTTGTACAGCCGTGAAAACTTAATTACGGTACAGAAAGAAAGAACTTTAATTATCCGAGCTTATTGTTCGCTGGGTCTGCCGCGGATAATATGGGGCTGGTACACATAAAACAAAAAAAAAGTACCAAGTAGGCTATTTTGAGCTTTTGTGTCAGTAAAACATTATTTATTACGAGACTGATAAAAGTATTTTATAATTTAACAGTCTTTTAAGGAGAAAAAAAAAACTATATAAATATTACAGTTTAAATGAGTCGTTTACATATCTTTTTATTCAGATTAACACAGGTGTAGAAACAAAAACAACGTAGTTTGTTACTATTAATTGTAGGAATTTAGTTCTGCCTTTTTTCCTGGAGTAAATTAGACCTAAATAGCCTACTTATCTATATTTTTAATGATCAGATAAAATAATTAATTACCAACACTTGTGTCGCTTGACGGAAAACATTAATAAAAAAAAAATGTATCGTTTTTTTAAAACCGTTTTTAAAAGTTGTTAAAACTACAGTATTTTAATTACAAACTATATTGATAAATTATAATTTTAAAGCTTATAAAACTTTGCCTCAATTTAAATTAAATAATTTTTTTTTTTTTGGAAAATGGGTCAACTTTAAAAAATTTTACTATGGTATTAATGCGTACATTTTTTTGAAATTTTTTAGGGGTAAGCTATCCTTATTTATCTATGGACTATCATGGTTATAAATACCGTACTAAAATATTAAATTAATATACGGTACTGTACTGTAAATACTGTATACCGGTAACGATTTTTTTTTGGGTGATGTAATTTCTTCGAGTTTTGTTGTGGAAAATTGTGGTTTAATTTCTTTAGTAGAAACCTAAAAAAATTAACAGGATTATGCGCTTTCACATATACTATAATATATGGGGCTATTTTGAAAAAGTTAATTTTTAAAGCGAAATATTATTCCGCTTTTAAAAATAATTGATACTGTATTATTATTCAAAACATTCAGGCAGGTTTATTAAGCCTGTACCGGTATCTATTATAAATGAGAAAGTTTAAAAAAATAATTTTATCATGCAATATAAGACTTATTTAAGGCCAACTTATTTTTTTTTTTTAATACCAACAAATCTGAATTTCAATTTTGATAATTTTTATATTATGCGTTTAATTTTTTTTTTTCTTCATAATATTAAAACAACAAATAAACAATTATTTGCAAAAACGGATTTATTTTGACTGAAAATAGTTCTATTATTATGTACAATATTATACAAAAGTGGAATGAAGATTGTTTTTTTTAAAACAATTTTTTTAAGTTATATTTTATTCTTGAGAGCAAAATTAAATGTAGGCGTGACAAGTTAACATAGGAGAAAATGTGCATTTGCATATACACTGTAATATACTCGTACATATGTATATTAAAGCGCTTACAGCATTTTAAAGAAATAAAATACGTTTATTCAGCGTTTAAATTATGTAAAGGCATTCATTTAACGTTTAAACTAAAAAAAAAAATTCATGTTATACATTTAAAATGCAATTTAATATTTTTATTTAAAATTATATATAATTGCCGTTGAAAACTGAATTAAACTTTCTCGAAAAATATGCAAATGATAGACGGTTTACGCGATTTGCATAATTTGTTTACATTTTTTTAATTAATGGCAGAAGCAGAGCATTCAACAAAATAAAAATGAAAGAAAAACTTTTTTTTTAATCTTTTATCTTAATTGAATATTTTTAATTAAGATTTAGCGCTGTATTTTAATATCGGCTCGAAAACCGAATAGTATCCGGTGCAACTACTAGATGTCGTGCGCAGATATTGTTTATCACGACGAAATTAAGCCAGGGTTCGTTGATGGGGGAGAGTCCATAAGAAGGCGCTCGGTTGTGGGTGAATCAAAGGGTGAAGAAGAGAGAAAGAAAGCAAGAAAAAAAAAACCACACTTTTGATGCTTTCGGATCGATATTGGAGGACGCGTCGATATTCATGTTGGCGACATTTTTATTTCGCGCTCGAGCGAACATTCTATTATTACTGAATTTCGAATAAGAACTTGTTCTCGCTTCCTTAAATAAAACGTCAAAACATTTAAAAGAGTGGGAATCTTTTCCCTAACTTTGATCACCTGTTATGACAGCTAATAATAACAACAACAAAACCAAATGTTTATTTTGTCAAATCGAAAATTGATTTTTTTTTCTCCCCAAATTACGTCGTTCACAATAATTATTATAAATTTTGTTTAAGAGTAATAAAAATGTTCGGGGCTTTTTATTCTGTTAATTTTAAGTCATTAATAACTTTTTTTGTTTTTGTTTGAAAGGGTTTTATAATTTTTAATTGGTGGGTGATATTGTTTTCTCCAGGTGGAAGAGGATTATCTCCACCAACGTGTACTCTCAACTCTCGCTCGTAATTCCATCAACCTTAATCCTTTCGGGGGTCATTTTTAAATGAGCCCGATTCCTCACCTGTCTCAATTTAATCTCAACCTTACTCTCACACACCCTCACGCACTCGCTTAGGCCTAACAACCTTTAGAAATGGCGGGAGTTTTGGGGTCGATCATGAGGAGGAACAGTCAACGTAGGGTAGGTGACACTATCACTTTTATAATAATATTATCAACTTGTAATCTCCTCTCATACTTTTCCATTTATTTATTTATTTTTTAATTTTTTTTTAAAAAAATTGTTGTTGAAGTTTCGCTAATATATATATATTTTTTTTTTTTGAAACCATTTTTTATTGACGGTTAATGTAAAATTAATTTTGGTACCCGTAAAAATCTGAAGCTGTGTCCACAAAAATCGACTGAATTGGTATTAAGCCCTTTTATTAATCTAAATATTTCAAATTACTTTAAAGATTTTTTTTTTTGATATTTAATTGTTTTATTCAGGCCTGGTTTTATTCTGTGTTTAAAATATCTTCCTTCGGCCTCAATACAAGCGGTGCGCTGCATCGATTCCAGCGTCAAAGTGTCATTTAATACTAATTCAATCGATTCGTCTTTTTTTGTGGACGCAGTGTACTTGAAAATTATTATAACTTAGAAAAATTATTAAATTTTTAGGATATTTATGAAGTCATCAACGGCTGACAATAGTTTACTTTACATAATTTTAATTTGTGTAGCGATGATTTTCAGGTAAAAAAAAGAAAACTTCATTAAATTTTTAATTTATTAATAGGAATTGTAGTGCGATAGTTCGAGCTATGAGACTGAATTTTATATTGTGTTGTTATAATTTGCTGCTTCAGCTTTTTATTTATAATATTAAGGGTTGTTTATATCGTTAGTTCGAAGTTTCCTTTATCTCTGTTTCTGAAGTTCTTGAACCGTTTCAGATTTTTCTAAAAAAAAAAAAAAAAAAGAGAGTGAAACTTCAATCTTTTCGGTACGGTTGCAAAACTTAATGGTAAATTGACGTTACCATAGAGCTAGAGCTATTTGCGTGCTCGTGCAAAAGTCGTTACAATGACATGCCCTATACTATGTGGCTATATATTATTATTGTTACGATGTGCATTCGATTTTTATTGATGATACATGTAATATTCGGAAAAATGCTATTACATGCAGCTCTACGCTATATTTATTGTAATTCTATTGTTCGATTCCAAACGTCTAGCATGTCCATCTTTTGCATGGTTGGTGTTTTATGTATATTTTTTTTTTCTTAAACTTTTTATTATTACAATAATAATAAATCGCAACGACGTTTGAGACGAAATGGATAGTTGCTTTATTAGTTTCAAAAATATTTTAGTGATCAGCGATTGTAAGCAGATTGAAGTCAATATACTCGTAGGATACATTTTTAGTAATTATGTGCAAATAACCTTAAAGTTAATTGGCCCACTATACGCGGCGTATTTGATGCTTACGGTAACGGTACTGAGATAATAATTATTATTTCGTATAACACTTTAAATTTACAATTTTGATGATTCTTCTTATCTCTTTATGATTATCTTCTTATTTCGGCAAGACGAAACCCGGCCAGATCAATTTTCCCGAACCTTGGCTCGAAGCTTGGCTTGGGGGAGCGTCTCGGCGAAGAAGGTCTGATAGATTTTCAATTTCTCTGCCGCCGAGTTGAACCCCTCTGAACCCTTTCAATTTTTTAATCGGTACGGAATGCTCGTCGTCATCCATGTGTTTTATCAAGTACAACGCCGCTTGACGAGCTTCACGTTGTTGCATGTCATTTTTTGCTTTTCGTTTCCAATCGAATTCACCAGCCTGGTTGGATGGAAAAAGGTCGACTTGGGGACCAAAGCGTCTTCTTCTCTTTTCTAACTGACGTTTAGGGCCGAAATTGATTCCGGGTCCGAACCCGACTTTAAAAAGTAGAAAAGTAAAATCCCATGCATTATTAAATAATTTAAAAAATTAAAATGTAATAACAGCCTCACTAGTTTTCTTCTTTTTCGGCGATTCGACAACGGTGACCTGGATTTTAGGCTTTTTTAGAATGCCCTTTGGTTTCGTCGTTACTTTCGTTACCAGAGGTTGTTTTCCAGTTCCACTTTTGCGCTTATCTTCAATTTTAACTTGTATCACTTGTTTGGGTTTTTGATTTACTTTTGTTACTAGAGGTTGTTTTCCAGCTCCACTTTTGCGCTTATCTTCAATCTCAACTTTTATCACTTGTTTGGGTTTTTGAGTTACTTTCTTAGGTTGTCGATTTACAACATGCATAACTATTGGACGAACCATTTTTATAAATTAATTTTGATATTATTCTGATTAATTTGGAGAATACAAAAATTGTTTTGTCGATTCTAACGAGATTTAACAACGTTCTAAAATTATTAACGATCAACTGGCTTACGTGCGTTGGTGGAGCGTGCGAATTTATTCGGCGGGTAATATATCCCAGCAACGCATAAAAATGTTATTTTAGTAGACGACAATCTTCGTTTCAAGTCGTACGTTCCAAGTGGCAAACCACGGGCTGGCACTGGGCCCCACAATCTCTTTCTTTTATCCAACGGGTCTTTAAAGACAAATTTAGTTCCTGTTCTAAAGCCAACTTATAAACATAAAACTCGAATCATTATCAAACCATTTCAAATGTACAGTAGAGAGCCGATTTTATGAACGCCGGTCATATTCATAATTGCGAACAACAAAGCTTTCCAGCTTGGATGCATCGTAATGCAAGAAAATTTGATGTTTTTTGTAAATACAGTATTGTAAATTAAAAAATGGAATGCAATGTTTGCATGCACTGAAATATGAACAGGAACCAGTCAGTGCACTCATAAACCTTAAAAAATATTTTTTTTTTGCAATTTTTACATGTAAGCCTGCACTGTGCAGGCTCCTGACCATTTCGCAAAATTGACTCCTTACTGTAACAACTAACTTTTTCGCTTTCCTTTTTGTTAGTGAAATTCGGAAACGATTATTTGGCCTTGAGGTTGTTTTAGAATACCTTTCAGTGTCGTTTTCACTTGCGTTATTAATGGGTTTTTTCCGACTGGACTTTTGCGCTTTTTAAAAACCTTAGCTTTTCCAAGTTTAGGTAATTGAGATTTTTTTTTTGAACTGTGGATTTTCGCCTTCGGTTTATCATCTTCATAATAATTATTGGAGGAGCCATACTTTTTTAAAAAAAAAAAAAAATTAAGAACGATTTTATGGAGAAAAACAACTTTTAAAAATGATCGATCGAACGAAATTATTATCAACGATTAAATCACGAGCCATTCTGTATTGTGTATCGCCCATAGCAATGCATTACGATATTAATAACTCAGTAGTAGTAGGTCTACATGACTTGTAAAATAAAATTGAAATCGCATTTTTCCGGCGAATGTTATGGTCAATTTGTAAGTTACTTGAACAAGTACGTGTGAGGGAGACTGGAGCTTTATAGCGGTTATGGAGTTTAATACCGTGCATATAATCCACTGACTTTAGGGCAGCTATAGTGTAAAGAGCGGATTAAATAAACACTTAAAATTTCTGTAGTGATGATCTGCAGATAAAAAGGAGAGTACATTAATATATAGGTTTTTTTTCCTCTGATTTGAAGTTCTTGAATCACTTCGAAATTTGAAAAGGGAGCGAAACTCGAATAACTTTTGTGCGATAGTAGAACGTAATGAATAGAGCTAAAGTTATGTGCGTGCTCTCTCAAAAATCGTTGCAATGATGTGCTGTAATATATACGACATATAATTATTTTTTTAATAAAACGTGTGTCGGTAATATTGGAAAATGCTTTTTACATGCTATATTTTATTGTTTGATTTAAACATTTTTGTGTGTCTAACTTTTGCGTGCTTTTAAGACTTAGTTTTTCTCGTAATATTGAATATTGGGATTCGAGCAATAGACATTTATGTTTGAAATTTATAGTTAATTATACCACAGTTTTTGATTTTAAAGTGAATAATGATACATTTTGACAAATTCGACAAATATAATACAGTACTGTTGTTGCATATTTTGATGTGTCAATAAATATTTTGTTAGCATTTCAATTAAGTTTTAGTAAGATTTACGAAAGAGAAAACCCAAGTAAAGGTGGTCGTTCCCTGAAATTTGAATTTTTGGTTCAGGGTTATTTAGCCTCTAAAAGGTTTCATAATTTTTTTTTTTATTTCTTTGGGGGTCAATCCAGAAGCTTTGTCCTCGCCGCGCGTGCTGCCAGAAGCCGGTGCTATCATAACACTTCCATCTATTTAGAAAATAATTCCAGTTCCAAATTAATAAAAACAGTATATCATTAAATACACTGTAGTTGCTTTCAATATTATTAACTAGTTGCTGTCTTTTTTTGGCAATTGGCTAAGTTTGACTTGTTTCCAGTTTTTTGGGGTGCAGCTAGCTTTCGCCTGATTCTCATCCTGACCGACTTAATTATTGGACGAACCATTCTGATTAATTTTGTTATATTTTTAATAATTGCGTTTAGTTTTGGGGGGGAAAAAGATTGAACGAATTAATTATTAACGATTATTGTCGATCAACTCACGTGTCTTCGTGGAACGTGTAAATTTATTTGGTAAGTAAAATATCTTAGCAACGCATTAAAAATTTAAAGTATTTTAGTAGATGCGGATCAATTTTTGGCGGTAAAAATATTGAAATCACGTCTTTTACTCGCATGTTTTGGTCAGCTAGACATCTCGCCTGTGAAAGTGTGTAAGGACGGTATATAATTCAGGTAGTGTTTAATGCCGAATAATCCATTGAACTTACAGCGCAGTGACTGTGGTCTACGCACTTGCAGAGACATAATATATGTGCAAATTTTATTTTTATCTCAGGTTACTAAAGTGCTTTAGTTTTTAGTATGCTGTATCTGGGAAAACTCATAAAACGATTTTAAATTGTATATCAGTGACTCTAATGTTTTAAACCTGAAAAAGATATAAAAGTTTATTTTTTAAAGGTAAAAAAAAAATACAATAAAATTTTAAACAATAGGAAAAGTTCCCATGCATGGTATCAAAAAATTACACTAGTTTTGCTTAGTCCGTTAATATAGTCCGGTTAAAGGCAAAAATAACATTTTTTTTTTTACCTAAAGAGAAAAAAGTTAGCAAAAAATACGAGATTGCAGAGCGTCATTATAGAAGTTCGTGGCTGTATTGAATTAAAAAAAAGTGTGGCCAATATTAGGTTAACACTATTTTTTATTAGTGTTTTTATTAGTTAATATTTACTACTTACGCGCAACACCAAGTTCTGGTAAAGCTCGATGAATTTACAGCGCGTAATTTGGGTTAACTATCTTTACTCGAGTCAATAAAAAAAAGGGTTAAATTGAACTTTTGGTTATTAACGTTTTTAAATGAGAGTTGTATTAAGGCTAGCAGCGATGGTTTTTAGCGTTTGACGTCACGATTATTTTATCCTTAGGTGAAAATTATTTTTGCTAGTAGGCTACGAGGCAACAAAATGAATCGGAAGAGGGCGAACGCATGATGTCTTTCCGGAAGACTTTTAATGAAGGTTAGGAGCGAAAATAGGACAAAGAGAAAAATGAGCCTTAGAAAATTTCATTATTTAAAAATGTTTGGCTGGCGTACTACTGACTTTGATCACCGTGACTTACATGTAGTTAAGGAAAAGCGAAATTAAGTATTAAAATTGAAGTGATAACGAATTGACGCGCTGGGAAATAACAAAAGCGAGAACGAGATTATTTTTTTTTCCTTCTGGTTCTCTTCATCTTCTTTCGGTTCTCTCTCGCTTAACGAGATTAGCGGAATTGTACCGTAGTAGGCGGGATAAATAGTTGGCTCCGAGCGAAAGGATGCGAACATTTTAGATAGCAACTTCCGCTAAACATATTAATGATAAGTGCTACTCTGTGACCTACTTCGATTTATTCACCGGTTCAATTTGTGGTCTTCAAATCGAAAACTTTGAGCGGATTTTGGATGGGCGAAAAGGGACTGTGCCGGATTTTGTTTTAGAAATTAGAAAACTCGCGATACTAATTTTATTTACATATTTTCCTTTTTCTTTTTCATGTGGAACATCTAAATTTTTTTAAACACATAATTAGAAATGATGTGCCTGTAAATTAAATGCAAATTAATGTTGTATAATATTATAAGGAAAACATTTTGATCTTATTTATATTTATATTTTTTTAGAGATAAGAAATTTGAGAAACAGATTTTTTTGGGAGTCAACGCGGAAAAAATAAAATAATAATAAAAAAAATGTTTGGTAACGCTTAACGAAACTGTCAGCGCAAATTTTGAGTATTAATTAAAAAAAAAAAAAACAATTAAGGAAAAGATTTTAATATTAAAAATTGCAAGTTAATGGTTCATTTCGTAAACTTTTATTTGTTGGCTGCAAATACCGAACGTTCGAGAAAGTGCTGGTCAATTTTCGCAAAAACAAATTCGCAAAGATAGAAATTGAAAAAACGGTGTCATTTTATAGAGAAACTGAAGTAGAAAACTTCATTAATTTTAAATTCGCCAGTCTTCGTTTGTGTTTACTTTTTCTAAAACAAAAATAAAAAAAAAAATTTTTTATTCAATTTTTTGGACACAGGTCAATCAATATAAATGGTATGTCTCTACTAGTAAAAGTTTGCATTCCATTTCTTATGAATACGTTAACTTAGCTAAGTGCAGATGCGGTACTAAAAAAAACCGTTTATGCTTAATGGTAGAACAAGACTAGTGTATGAGGTTGGTTTGAAGATGGTCTTTGATGACGCCAACTCCTGATAGCGAGGGTGACAACGTTGATTGCAAAATTATATCAAGGTCCCCTTTTCTCTTCTTTTTTTTTATCCATTGTCATCTCTCGCACGCACTCTTCACTCCTAAATGATCCGCATTGTAATCGATATGCCGGTGTATTGAATGCATAAAGACGCGCAGGTAATCATGATGAAATCGGTTAGTAGGATATAAAGAAGAGGGGGAGAAAAATAGAGAAAAAAAAGCAGTTTCTTTGATGATTTGACTTTCTTTTTTTTATATATGATAAATTCACACGGCTCTTTGTGGATTATGAGACCTACTTTTGTGTGTGTGTGTTTGTTCGTTATTCTTTTGCGTGTAACTTATCGATTATCGATCGCACGTGTGCTGTACACGTATATTATATAGGCACGTTATGGCGGAAGAGTAGATATGGGTATATATCTACCGTATAGATATGGGAATGAGAGTGTATGAAAGTAAAGTTTTGAGAGAGAGAGAGAGAGAGAGAGCGTGGGTGGGCTGAGTGGAGTGAGACTGGGTGAGTGTATCAATGACGAGAAATAGGTCAAACGTTGAATTCGAAACTCGAGCAAATTCGCTACATTAACATAATCGAAGTTACGGGAGAAAAAGAAAAAAAAAATTTTTTTTTTCCTCCAGTGTGATTTTATTCGTGTTTAACGATTTAATAAGAAATGCTAGCCTCCAAAAAAAAAATATGTAAACAAGTGAGAAAATTTTACGTCAATCTTTTTTTTTTTTTTTTTTGGAATATCAAATTTTGTTTCTTTTTCGAAGTTTTTTTTTATATATACCGTTTATTAAAATTTGAATGCAATTCTACGAGGAGATGAAAATTGGATGTTTCGACACAGATGATTTGTGAAGAGAAGATGAGTAAATAACTATTTTTTTTTTATGTTTGTTATTTTTTTGCAGGCTCACTCTACATACATTTTTTGTGTCCACCGAGTATCGTAACTCGTTTTTAATCTCAAAAAATTTTTTTCTCCCATCCATTTTCAAACTTGACCTTGAGCAGATTATTTTTTTTATCGACTTACATAACATCTTAGCATGTCAAAAAAAAAAAAAATATATTGGTTCGCGAGTCACCGTGCGGAGTTAAATGCTAGCGGTTTTGTGGGCGAAAGCATAAATCGTTTGTGTTGCAAATTGATTTCCTTACACTGTTGTCTTTGGCAGGCGACCAAAGTGAGTCAATATCGCACTCGGTTGACGTCATACAACCTTTATAAACGTCACTGATGGTATTGAAATTCTACTACGAGTCTATAATAGTGGGGGTTGTATTTATCAATGTCGACATAATAGTATACATGTGCAGCATTTCAGTTTGTAAACGCCATTTAAAATTAAGCACCGTACATGTACAAATATCATTATACAATAATAACATTATTGTAGAGTAAAATGGTGCTAACATTAAAAATGTATTTATCAGAGAATTAATTGAAAAACAACAAGAAGAATAACACGGTAATAAATTCTGAATTTTTAAAACGAAAACATAATATTATAGTCTTAAAGTATGTGTTTATTCTGAGGTTGTTGCTGTCTTCCTTCCACGTGTGTAAGACTTGGTATAATTCGATGTTATACGTCTTGGAATTGCATTTACCTAATGCAAGAGAGAATTTGCGTGGGATAATCGCGGAATTCAAAGTCATTCCTTATAAAAGGTTTTCTAATACAATGGTCTACTACTGTATTATCAAAAACAATTCAATATTTATCCATTTACTCTACAGACTCTACACTATCTTATTGGCGCAATGGTAAAATATTAAATAATGCTTTTTAAACTTTTTAGTATTTACCAACTTTAAAAATAAATATATTACGCTGAGGTTCAATGAAAAGTAAGCAAAACTGTTATATAATCCGCTTCTGGTCCATTGTTTTTTTCTGGAAACTATCGTAGAAACTGTTATTCTTGGTTTCTCTCAACCTCAAATGGAAATCTTCTTTACTAATACCGTAGGCATTTTTACGGAAATTACGACGTTTCTGTTTATGAATTCAAAGTTTAATATTTGTTTATAAAATTAAAATTTTGTTTATACGGAGTATAAGAGTCGTTTTTAAATGTAGTTGAACATGTGAGGAGATAGATGATAGCGGATTTTAGCTGCCTTAAGCAATGAAAATTTTCTTAAAACCGCACTTTTATGGCATTGGCTCTAATGGGCCACTTTATTATTTGCCAATAAATTATTATAGCCTACAGCGTTAGTATTTTACCGTTAAGCTGAAATGGCGGAAATAATCTTAAGCGCAAGTTGATTATGAGTACCCGGAAACGGTCGAAAATTCAAAAACTAGAAATTGTAATTTAAAAAATAACGGCAATTTAAAATGCCTACTTTTAAAAAACAATTCTTTCAATTTTTTCTAACAAAATTAGTCCGGCGATTCGTAAATTTGTAATTTTTATTTTTAAAAAAATGAATTGAAATCACAATATGTTATATAATTTTGCGTGATTAAAGACCCTGATTTGTATTGCGGTGCATTTGGAAAGATTTCTCAATTATGTCAACCGTGCAATAAACAACATGCACTTAGATTATACACGATACATGTACTGTATATAATTTTTTTTTGTGTGTGTATGTTGGAATTGCGTTAGTAAGCGTACTTACTGGGAGTGTAATTTATTATATTCCTAATCGAATGTGTCATAGATTTTATAGTATTCGGTTAGGAAGTTGAAACGTATAGACACAGTAACGGAATCTGCCATTTTTATTTCGATCTCAACCTCTCAAAGAGAGTGCTTAGAATTTTTATCAGATATTTCTCCGAGCAGTAATTCTCTGGGGCTTTTTTATAAGTGCAGTTATTAATTTTTTTAAAAGCGATGATGTTAATTATGTGTTGCCTTTTTTTTTTTTTTGCTGGAAAACATATTCGAAATGCGAAAGCAATTTTACATTAATATTGTGAAAAGCGCTCGTTTTAACAATCCCGTAAATAATGCGTCGCTATTAATTTATAAATAAATGTAAATTAACGAACGTTGCGTTTTTGTTTTTCTTCAATCCTCCTTTGATTATTTATTTTAGCTGCTCGGTGATTAATTATTCCAAAATACTCGTTTCAAGCGCTTTGTAAAAGTTATTTGTCTTTTTCTTTAGAACTCGCGAGAATTATTGCGAAAATGTAGGTTTTAATAAATTATGCAAAAGCCGAAGAATGATTTAAAATTTGTTTTAATATATTTATTGATTGCTGAAGCGTAAAAGAATAGCATTAAGGGGGTATTTGTTAAACGTGATTTTTTCGAAAATTTATTCGCGAATCTACAGTAAGCTGTTTTGATTAGATAGCGAGTTGGTTACGATGAAAATTTCACTGTTCTTTTTTTTTTTTTTTTGCAAATTATTATTTGTCGAAAACAAAGTATTTCCTGGGAAGGAATAAAAAAAAAAAAATTTTTATTATCATTAAACTGACTTCTTTTTACGATTTATTTCATTTTTTATGGCAAAAAAAAAAAAAAGTTTTTGCTCCTTGCAATATTTTCTTCGAATCTTTCTGCGCTGTCAAATAACAAAATATGGTGCCGAAAAAAAATTGAGGAAAATAAGAAATCTTTTTTTCTCCCCTTTCCTTTTAAGATTTATTTTTTTCCTAAATAAGCGAAAAAATATAGAATAAAAAATATTCCATTTTCTTTCGACTTATGTATATATGGAGTTCTGTCGGATTGAGATTTTACTTGGGATTTACAGGAAATTGATTTTTAAAAGATTTTTTTTATATATATTTTTTTTTATTTCGTCTGCTGTTTTGAAAATCGAGCATCTGAGCATCTTACTAGTCACGACGTATTTCCTTTTTATTTTGATTGTATGGATGACTACAGATTTTTTTTTTGTTTTGTTCGATAAGTATTGCTGCATACAAAAGTTTTGACGTCCAGAAGCGCACATAGGTCGAGGTTCCTTAGCAATTTAGCGTTGGCGTGACGAAGAACGTGAATGGCTGTGGCAGATTAGACCGGTGAAGGTGAACTTGTTGATGACTGTCATGACTGAGCTCAATGCAATACAATTGTCGCCTCGATGCGATTGTCATTAAGTCTACGCGTTGACAGGAAACGAATTTTTCGTCTGAGTCATCTTTCTTTTCACTCGTGTTAGCAGCATGTTTAACCTAATCCAATCGTACAACTACCGGTATATTAAGATTTGAGATAGATTTGAATAAATTTAATAAAAATGCAATTTTTAATTAAGCGGGAAGTTTTTGGTAATAGAAAACGTGAGCAAATTCAACGTTTTTTTTTTTTTTTGAATTTGTTTAACGCTTATTCGTTAACGTCTTGAAAATTATAGGCTATAAAACCCTTAAAACCGAGTACTAATGTAGGTTTCTTTTTCTTACGTTTTACGCTACCGGTAATCGTTTTCCCAAATTTACCCAAACTCTTAATTTAACGAAAATTGAGTAACTACTGTGCTAGTGGTTTGGCAAGCGTTTTAGGACTATTGAATTATGAGAGAAAATTGTATTTTGAATATGGTTAACTTATGCTAATTTAAATTTTTTATTCGAGTCTTGATTTATTTATTTAATTTTTTTGGGGGTGGGGGAAATTTTTTTTTTTTTTTGACTGTATTTTTGTTTCGTTTTAAATTGAGTTTAGCGTGTGTAGCGTTTAGCTTGGAAATATTTGAAGATAAGCGTGGAAACGCGGTTACTCAAGTTTTGATTTAAAGTACTACAAAATATACGCAAATTTATTCTTTTTTTTTTGCTCTTTTTTGATTTGGTGCGCGATACCACTTCAGTTACCCCGAACACGGTAAAAACACTTCCGGTTTTTCCTGAATAACTTAGAATAATAATAAAAAAAAAATTTTTCTTTCCAAAAAAAAAAAAAAAATATTAGAAATAACCTTCAAAAATGAAAAATAAATAAATATACAAAAATTTAATTTTTTTTAACAAATAAAATGCAAGTTTTGCTATTTTGTTGAGAAAAAAATCTTTTTAACAATTTTATTACGGTATCTTTCGACGTATCCAGAATGACGTAAAGTGTTTTTTTTTTTATTTTTATTTACCGGTATTCAAAAATAAAGCTTTCAAAATTAAAAGCTAGTAAACACCTACAGCATTAAAATTATTAATAGAATTTAGAACAGGGTATTACTGGCACATTGTTTTGTAAAAGTTGCATGTATAAGAATTTACCTACAAAACCTACAAGATTTTGCACCGTTAAGAAAAAAAAGTTAACTAAGAGATCTTTGCAAAAATATTTTAATTGCTTATTAATAACACATTAATCACTTAATATTGCTTTAACGTTACCCCAGATTAACTTGACTTGACATATTGATGATTTATCAGCATATCTGATGAATCATTAGCACTCTTTTTTTAATAGGATTTTTCAATTTTTTTTTTTGTTATAATTTTTTTAAATGACTGAAAGTAGCGTCTAAAGTGCGACGAATATTGAACAAGAGAAAACATAACAATTATTGGGGTTCCACTGTATTTTTGCGCTTAAAATTTTATGCAAATATAATTACTAATAATTTGATAATGGAAAAAAAAACCAAAAGCTTTATCTTTGAAATTTGAATTGAAATGTTGTCATAAAAATTTTGGAGGTAAAATGAAAAGATGTTGTTTTCATCGTCTCAATTATGAAGGATGAGAAAGATTGAAAGTAGTTGGAGATGAGATTTTTAAGAAGAAAGTTGTTTCTCGTTATATTGTACACGAGTTTGACGTTGTAAATCTATCGGTTTTATCAATTTTTTATTGCCGCAACGAGATTGAATTAAAGCTGTAAGAAATTGGTTGCAGCATTTTTATAGAAAAAAAATATATATATTTTGTTCATAAAATTTAGGTTAAAACGTTGAGTGCAATTTAAATAGTAGGTAGGTAAAGTCGATAGGGAAATCTAGGTCGTTTTCCTTTTCGAAGAAAATTTTAGAGCATCCATCCGCTCACCGGATTTTATTCGAAAAAACTTTTAAATATAGCCGTATACCGTATAATATACAGTATATTTTTTTTTTTTTAGATTAAAAGGAAAGAAAAGAAATTGAGTTGTTTGGTTAGAGTGCATAATTTTTCACGAGTAATAGAAGAAAGTGTCACCAATACGTAGTGAAAAATGACAAAAAGAAAAAGAAATAAAATATTTGCTGCAATTAAAAAGTTTGAGGTTTTTTTTTTTTGAATTATTGTGAGTTATTATCAGTAATTTGACATTTACCAACTGTAAACTATCGTTTAATAAAAATGAAGTTTTTCAGTCTACAATTATTTTTTAAAACGTTGTAAATTTACGACGCACTGTAATTCAAAAACAATTACTGTTTCATGATTACGATTTCAAGCTATTTATAAAAAAATACGAATTTTATTTATTTTTTT
>JAQGAY010001158.1:0-16194 GCA_034698085.1 Polydesmus angustus | reverse complement strand
TCTTCCCCGCTGTCCCTATAACACCTGAGTTAGGTCGGTCAGGATGGGACAGCAGAAACCGAAATAATTTCAAAAAAAAAATTAATAATTTCAAAATTTCAAATAATTTCAAAATAATAATGTTAGAAAATTCAAAAAAGTTTTTGATTTTCCATTCTTCCTTATGTAGCCTACATAAATGGTGTCACGAAGTAGCTTTAAGTTGATAAAAAAATGTAGCTTATATGTGTTGGGTTTAAAGGGTTTAAGCTAGTTCAACGCTCAAAATTTAACCGTAACCAAAATAAATAATTTTTACTCGTAGATGACGATTTTTTGCTCATATTTGTACGGGGATGCAAATTGGATATGGAAAAAGC
This sequence comes from Polydesmus angustus, assembly GCA_034698085.1. Taxonomy (NCBI): domain Eukaryota; kingdom Metazoa; phylum Arthropoda; class Diplopoda; order Polydesmida; family Polydesmidae; genus Polydesmus; species Polydesmus angustus. Next base: position 15,835 of record JAQGAY010001158.1, on the reverse strand, counting down.
CAAAAAAAAATTGCACATGTACTACGAGAATCGGAAAAAGATTCCTCAATGGTGGGCCAACAGAGAAATCGACGAATTAAAACACTTTTTTCAAATAAAGTAATTCATTTTTTTAAGAAAAATTTTATTTTGTAAAAAATTAATAACAAAATAAACATTTTACGGTTCAGAGGGTTAGCAGTGTTTCAAGATAATGATCCTCAATTGCCCGCATTCGGCATAGCTAAAGTATCAACGTATCGGAGTTTCGTATTATAATAAGAGACTTGAAAAATCATTTAAAACCTTGTTGATTTAATTTCTAGGTTACCCCTCTCCATTCACTTCGACACAGGAGTCAAGGCGCTCACTATTTATATGGATATAACTCTTCGAAGAAGCAATTGCCAAAAAAACGGATTGATCGGAATCATCGATTGTGCCGATTACCCTCTGTGGCTATTACAAAAACTATTTTCGCCCATACTTGCTCACAAATTTATACACGGATTTTACGTAAAATATTAATTAGAAAATTAACTGGATTACGCACTCGAATAATATTATTATGTCTAATTTTAGACGGCGATGCCACTCCGCTTGAAGGAAGTTCACTTATTCAACTTCCCATTGATAGCAAGAGCAGCTTGGCGCCTTCTTAAACCATTAATTCCGCCGAAAATACGAAACAGAGTGCGGCACGAACAATTATTATTTCATCGTAATAAAACTAACTTTAATTGTTTTATTTTTTTACCGTAGATTTTTTTTTACGGTTCGGATTTCTCCGCGCTCAAAGATAACGTGGACGAGCGGCTGCTACCGGAAGAATACGGAGGCCTGAACGGACGCTTCGCTGATCACGCGGAAGCCTTTTATACAGAAGTTATCTCTTATTCCGAGTATTTTTCTGACGATAATAAATACGGTTTCCAATGATTTTTAAATTTTGAAACTAAACTTTTCTTAAAAAAAAAAAAAAAAATTTAAATTTTCCATAAATTAATAAATTTTTTTAAAGCGCAAAAATCGCCAAATTTGAAAATGAAAAATAGTTTTTATTATAACTTGTTATCTCGATAAGATAAAGCTATCAAATTGAAGGTCGCGCAATGATTAAAAAGCGAATGCATATCGAGTGTTATAATTATGGAGGAGGTCAATAGAATGTCGGTGTTGCTATCGACATTATTATGGCCAGTTCGGTACCTATTGAAACGGAAGAGAGAGCGTGCGTGGACCAGTTGAAACATTGGCTGGAAACTGAAGCCAAATTTTACGGGAGAACAGGTGACACTTTTTTTTTAGTCCATAAATATTATTAATGTTGTCGCGATGTTAACAAATTATATTTCTAGACTGTGGCACTACTTTACTGGCTAGTTTTAAGTTCATAAATTTAGTTTTTGGGCTTAAAGTGCCGCTATAAGTTAGTTTAGCGCTCAAAACTTAACTATAAATTCAAAACTTAAATTTTTAGATGACGATTTTTTGCTCATTTTCGTTCGGGGATGCAAACGCGACGAAGAAAAAGCTAAAAAGAAACTGTACGCATACTACGAGAACCGTAAAAAGTTCCCTCAATGGTGGACCAAAAGAGACATCAACGACGAGTTAAAGCAATTGTTTGAAATAAAGTAACCCATTCATACTTATTTTTAAATTGCATTTATTAATAACGAAACAAATTTTTAATGGCTCAGAGGGTTAGCAGTGTTTCCAGAAAATGATCCTCATTTACCAGCTTACGGCATAGCTAAATTATCAACGTATTGGAGTTTCGTATATCATAATAAGAGAACTGAAAAATCATTAATAAATTGTGGATTTAATTTTTAGGTTGCCCCTCTCCTCCGTTCCTTTCGATGTAGGAATAAAGGCGCTCACTATTCATATGGACGTAACCCTTCGAAGAACCAATTGCCAAAAAAACGGATTAATCGGCATCATCGATTGTACCGATTATCCTCTATGGTTTTTTAAACAACTCGTTTCACCCATAACCGTTTACAACTTTATGCACGGATTTTACGTAAGATATTAATTACAGTATTAACAATTAAAAAAATACCGGGATTAAAAATTATGAAATCGTTTTTTAGACATTAAAATGCAATGTGTTTATTTAAAAAAAAGTTATTTAATATACCTGTAAAAAACGTTTTTATGGTTAAACTGAAAATTTGCTTCACCGAAGTACTGTAACTTCGTTCTAAGAGTACTCACGTACTTATTTCTAATTTTAGTTGGCTGTGCCACTTCGATTGAAACAACTTCATTTCTTCAACTTCCCAAGGGTAGGACGAGCAGCATGGCGCCTGTTTAAGCCACTACTCCCACCGAAAATACGAAACAGAGTTCGACATCAACAACTATTCCATGGGAACAAAACTTGAGTAATTATTTTTTTTTTCCCTACCGTAGGTTTGAGCGCTGATAAATCTGATCCGTAAAACCAAAGATAACGTGGACGAGCGGCTGCTACCTGAAGAATACGGAGGCCTAAACGGACACTTCGCTGACCACGCAGAAGCCTTTTTTGAGGAAATTATGTCTTATTCCGAATATTTTTTAGATGATAATAAATACGGTTTCCAATAAAACTTTCAATAAATTAATTACAATTTTTTAAAGCGCGAAAGCCGCGAAATTTAAGTTTAGCCAAAAAAATTTTATTTTGTCTTAAAAGTTGTTATCTCGAAAAGATAAAGCTACGAAATTGAAGGCCGTGCAATAATTGCAAAGCGAATGAGTATCGAGTGTTGCATGGAGGAGGACAGTCGGTGAAAGCAGTAGAATGTGGATGTTGCTATCAAAATTATTATGGCAAGCTCGACATATATTGAAACGGAAGAGAAGGCATGCGTGGACCATTTGAACTACTGGCTGGAAACGAAAGCCAGTTTCTACGGGAGAACAGGTATCGCGTTTCTTTTAATTTGTATTATAACTTAAGTTGAATAACATTCATGGCCTCAAAAAAGCTAAGCGGATTCAAAAAAAATCTTGACATTTTATTCTTTGCAACATGTTGATGCTACTATCGAAATTATGGCTAGCTCGGTCCATATTGAAACGGAGGTAAAACGGAAGAGAGAATAGTGCATGCGTGAGCAAGTTAAAAACAAAAGCCAATTTCAATGCAATAAAGAAGAAAATGTACAATCTCTAATTGTACGAGTATAATTATGAAATAGAGTTAAAAAAATTGTTGTAATGGCCATGACATTAATTTTAACCATCTCAAGTTCATACCCTTATCATATTCAACAATGTCGTGTTATTAAAAATTTTCCAGATTTTGGCGCATGTTACTTTCAGAATTCATAATAAAAATAGTACAGTAATTATTAGAAATTAAGTTTAATTTTCGTCATAATGAAAGCACAAATAACGAACATAAATGTTTTAGACGAAGATTTTTTGCTCATGTTCGTTCGAGGATGCAAATTAATAGTGGAAAAAGCCCAAAAGAAACTGTACATGTACTACGACAACCGGAGAAAGGTTCCTCAGTGGTGGGTCAACAGAGACATCTCCCAATTGGAAGACTTTCTTCAACTAAGGTCGACTATATTAAAGCATCAATTAATTTTATTAATAATTTTTTTTTGTTATTGAATTTAATGAAATAAAGTTTCCACAGTGTTGTCAGACAAAGATCCTTTTTTACTAACACTTATTGTCCATAAATTATCCAGGTAACATTTCATAATAATAATTTAAAAAAAAAAATAACGATCGAACATTGAATTTGAAACGTTATATTCAAGCGAATTTATTTCTGCTAATTTAATTTCAAACTTTAAACATATTATTAATATTATACATTATTAATATTATACAGTACAAAAAACTATTAATCATTTTGCTGGATTTATTTGTCCAAATTTCTATTTTAAGCAAGAATAAGCTTTATTTAAAATTGAGAATTCTTTTTTTTTAAATTTATTTTAGGGTGCCTTCGGTTCAGTTCGATAAACTTATAAAGATGATCGCAGTCTGTTCAGAAATACTCCTGCGAAGAAGCAATTGCCAAAAGAACGGATTCGTTGGGTTGATCGATTGTACCGATTACCCGCTTTGGATTTTACAGAAAGCGCTTTTGCCCATCACTATGTACTACAATGCACAAGGATTTATCGTAAGACATAAATGCAAATTAGAATACTATTAGTTGATTAAATTGAAATCTCCGTAGATTTAATTGGGTTATGATATTTCATGTATAATAGTTTTAGACGGCGACGCCAATTCGTGTGAAAGTATGTTCAACTTCCCTTTGGTAGGACGAGCAGTTTGGCGCATTATTAAACCTCTATTTCCGTCCAAAATTCAAAACAGGGTTCGAAACGAAATAATACTGATTATTTATTAATTATTAATTCCACCTTAATAAAAAAATTAATTTTTGTTTTTCAGTTTTTTTTTTTACGGATCAGATTTAGCCGCACTTCAAGACAACGTGGACATTCGGCTGATACCAGAAAAATACGGTGGTGAAAACGGATGTTTAGTCGGCCACGAAGAAGCTTATCTTAATGAAATTTTCTCCTATTCCGATTATTTTTTAGACGACAATAAATACGGCTTTCAATGAAATTTTCAATAAATTAAAATATTTTTTTTAATTGCTCAAAAGCAATGGAATTTAATTTTTGTCTTAGAAATTAAATGTCGATAACTTGTTATCTCGATAAGATAATAATAATACCAAATTGAAGGTCGCGCGATGACTGCAAAGCGAATGAGTATCGAGTGTTGAATGGAGGACAGTCGGTCAGAGCAGTAGAATGTCGATGTTGCTATCGAAATTATTATGGCAAGCTCGGCACTTATTGAAACGGAAGAGAATTCATGCGTGGACCAATTGAAACACTGGCTGGAAACGAAAGCCAAATTCTATGGAAGAACAGGTAACGCGTTTCTTTTAATCCGTCCTATAACGCTTAGGCCTACCTCTTTTGAGTTTATAAATTTTAATTAGATTCAGGCGCATAAAAGCTTTCAAAAAAAGTTTAACAACATTTCATTCTTTGCAACCCACATGTTGATGTTGCTATCAAAATTATTATGGTTAGCTCTGTTCCTATCGAAACGGAAGAGAGAAGAAAGCATGCGTGAGCCAGTTGAAGCACTGGTTGAAAACAAGAGCCATATTCAACGAAAGAAAACAGAAAGTATAAAATGTCTTTTGTATATGAAATGGGAGTTATATAAGCTATGACATTAATTTTAACTATATCGAGTTCATATCCTTATCAGATTTAACAATGTTGTAATATTAGCACGTTAATTTTAAGTAATTAGAAGATAAATTTAATTTTCGTCATAATGATAGCAAAAATCACGCAAATGAATTTTTCAGATGAAGATTTTTTGCTCACGTTCGTTCGGGGATGCAAATTGGACATGGAAAAAGCTCAGAAGAAACTGTACATGTACTACGAGAACCGGAGAAAGATTCCTCATTGGTGGGCCAACAGAGACATTTCTCAATTAGAAGAGTTTCTTCAGTTAAGGTCGACTTTATAAACGCATAAGAAATTATTAATAAAATTAATTAATATATTTTTTTCCCCTTTATTAAATTTGATAAAATAAAGAGTTTCCACAGTTTTGTCAGACAAAGATCCTGGTTTACCAGCAACTATATTTCATAAATTATCGAGGTAACATTTCCCATTAAAAATTTAAAAAAAATAAATAGCGAATGGGCAAACATTTTGGTGTAAAAAGTTTTATCAAAGGTTGAAAACGAGTAAATTTGAAACGTTACTATATTCAAGCGCATTTATTGCTACTAGTAACTGCTACTAGTACAAAAAATAATTAATTAATTTGCTAGATTTATTTGTCCAAATTTTTATTTTAAATGAGAATAAGTCTTATTAAAAATTGAGATTCCATTTTTTTTTAAAGGGCATCTTCGGTTCAGTTCGATAGACTTATGACGATGCTCACAATCTGTTTAGATATACTCTTGCGAAGAAACAATTGCCAAAAGAACGGATTGATTGTGTTGATCGATTGTGCCGATTACCCGCTTTGGATTTTTCAGAAAGCGCTTTCGCCCATCACTATGTACAACGTCGTACACGGATTTATCGTAAGACATCAACGCCAAAGACATATAAATTAGAATACTAATAGTTGGTTAAATCGAAATCTCCGTAAATTTAATTCGAGAATTAGTATGTGTACTTTGTGTATAATAATTATTTTTAGACGGCGTCGCCAATTCGTGTGAAAGCGTGTCACGTATTCAACTTCCCTATGATTGGACGAGCGGGTTGGCGCATCATCAAACCTCTACTTCCGTCCAAAATTCAAAAGAGGGTTTGAAACGAAATAATAATAATTATTTAATTATTAATTTCGCCGTACAAAAATTCAAAAAAAAAAAATAATAATAATAATAATTTTTTCTTTGCAGTGCTTTTTATACGGATCAGATTTAGCCGCCCTTCAAAGCAACGTGGACGTCAACTTGTTACCTGAAGAATACGGAGGTGAAAACGGATGTTTGGTCGATCACGAAGAAGCCTATCTTAATGAAGTTTACTCCTATTCCGACTATTTTTTAGACGATAATAAATATGGTTTTCAATAAAAATATTTAATTTTAAAATGCAAAATCCTTTTGATAAGATACTGTACTAGTAACAGTGATTTTAATATTGAATTCTAAAAAGAAATTGCAGCTGACAAAATGTAAACACTTTTTTTATATACAATTTAGATATCACTTCTTCCCATTAGACATTTTTATTTGTTGGAGATTTAAACATTATTTTAAAGTTATTTGATTAGCTATTCAAATAAAAACATCAAAAAAAAAGATAAGTCATTCGATTGCAGATACATGTACAAGGTCAGGCTGCATTGATAACGCTCACTCGCGAAAGAGAAGGTTGTTAGCGTTATGATGTCACTGCTTCAACAAAATGTATCAGGAAATACTTCAGCGCGAGCTATTTCAGTCGAGGTGAACGAGCAACCGACAGAAATAATTACTTCGCTCGGAGAACCAAATCACTTTACATCGAAAAAAGCGATCCAAGTGTCGTCTGAAATTACGTTACAATCGGCCAACGAAGAACCTTCACACGTCGAGACGTACAAATTTACATTAAACGAGGTATCGTCAGAAATAACGTCATTCCCAGTGAACGAGAAACCCACTGAAATTACGCCACAAGAAAACGAGGAACGGTCAGAAATAAAGTCACCCGTAGAGCAAGACGAATTATTTACATTAAACGAGATATCGTCAGAAATCAGAACAAGTCATGAGGAAGTTTCGTTTGACTCTAGTTCCGACGACGTGTTCGAGGGACTGTCCGAGCTTGAATCAGATGCAGATGACCCCGACGATGAACTTGAGGCAGAAACAATTATTGATCCCGGGCCAAACCAGGTGGACCAGGATCTATCGGATATTACGTCAGATCAAAGCGTTAAAGATTCACCGTCGAATGCCGTGAGTCGCGAACAGTGCGTGGAGGAACTGAGACAGTGGGTGGAAACGGAAGCCGAATTCTACGGGAGAACAGGTTGACCTCTGTATTTAAAAATCAAAAAATTTTGTTAAAATTATTGTTAATTTAAATAAAAACAGATGATGATTTTCTGGTTATGTTTCTACTCGGGTGCAAAATGGACTTAAAAAAGACTAAAACCAAGTTGACGAAATATTATCAGAACCGGAAGAACATCCCTCTATGGTGGGCTAATAAGAATATTGGCGATTTTGATGATCTTCTTCAGAAAAGGTTGTATAAAAAAATGTGACATTTAAAACTAAAAAAAAAAATTGATCATATTTTTAAAAAAATATTATTTTGGATTAATTTCTTATTGAAAAATTAATTCCGATATACTAATATTTTTTTTTAATGTTTGTTTTTAGGATGATTACTTTGTTGAGTGACAGTGATCCCGCTCTGCCTACACTCGCGATCATCAGATACGGAAGGTTTTCATCACATTAATTAAACTCCCGCATTTAACTCTTCATTTCTGAATTAAATTGAAAAAACTTACATTTAAACTTTTAAAGGATCGGTAGCGAACCGGAAGCCATCGACCGGATAATGGCTTTATTCACCACTGCACTGGACATTAATTTACGAAGAAACAATTGCCAGCAAAATGGCGCCCTTTATATCGTCGATTGTCTGGATTATCCCCTGTGGTTAATCACTAAAATGCTCAACCCTTACTTTGTCTACAACAACGTGCAAACCTTGGTTGGTCGTAAATCAATTGGAAAAAATAATAATAATAATATCGGTAATTGACTCTTATTAATTTTTTTTTCTTCAGATGGCAGCACCAGTACGAATTTTAGGGCTGCATTACATTAACTTTCCTCTGATTGGTCGCACCATTTGGCAACTGTGCAAACCATTTTGGCCCAAAAAAATTAGAAACAGAGTAAGTACAATAACTCCTTAAATAATTCGAACCTTATAAAGTGTTTATTGTTGGGTTTATTATTATTGTGGTTTGTTTTTAGTTTACATTTAGTGGTGCTGATTGGACGACGTTAAAAGATAAAGTAGACGTTCGTTTGCTTCCTATCGAATTCGGAGGAACTAATGGTTCGGTAATTGAGCACGAGGAGGCGTTCATCGAAGAAGTGCGCCACTTTTCCGACTATTTAATAGATGACAATAAATACGGTTTTCAATGACGCTAATTCCTGGCTGCTTTAAACATTAATATCTGGAACATCGTTTAAAATAATTACCCCGTTTAAAAAAAAATCAATGTTATAATCTTACTTAAAAAAAAAATACGGTACATCAAAAAAATAAAACTATATAGTTTACTGTTATTGGTCGCCACTGCAAAAATAAAACTCAATTAACGCATCTTCGCATCATCTTATGGTAGACTGTTATTAAATCTGCTCTCCATTTTTTTTATTACTATTATAATTTTATAAACAACGTCTCTGGGGTTTTAAACCCGGGTGTGGGTGCACTGCAGCGACTTTTATGTTATTTAATAATTTATTTTTTAAAAATTAATTTCTAATAACTAAACCTCAAATGAATCACAAATTTCGAAAAGGGCTCATCTATCATTTTGTAATTTTCGAAAAGGACTCATCTCCTATTTTAATTTATGCAAAATGGGTTCATTTAGCATTTTTTAAAATGGGATTTGAGCCATTTTCGAAATTTTCAATTCTATTGCATTTCTGGGCCGCTGTTTCATCCCAAACGATATGAATAATTAGGAGCGTTATACTTTATGCACCCTGACCCTAATGATCACAAATTAATGCTGCCTATAAAGAATTTAAGAGTCAGAGTACGTGGTACATAGTGCTGAACAATGCTAATACAATTATTAACAAACGACTTGTTATGAAACGGGACTCTGACGTCAATATAATGTAGAAGAGCAAATTGAAGAGTGAAGTTCTTAATAGCAAAATGTTTTTTTTAAGCACAGTGCTTAAAGTTACAAGGCAGATGCTGATTTAGTGTCGTAACGTGTATTTATTGGCTATCGAACGCGTAATAGTTATGCTCTATCTCCTTAAATTTCAAGATAATATTTTATTTTTTTAATCCTCATCCTCATCCGAGGAACCAACGCGTTAAAAAAAGTGTAACTACGAACATAATTTACCGCTCGTATTCACTTTAGGTATTTCTGATTATTTTCGATAAAATGTGAGTTTATCTAGACAAAATAATGATTTAAAAAGCATCATGATTAGTCGATTAAAAAAAAAAGAGCAGGGTGAACGAAGATAACGTCTTTCGATTGCAGAAAACGAGGTCATTGATAACGCTCACTCGGGATAGAGGAAAGCGCGCACCATGTCAAGGCTGAATTCGGGTGTTTTAGAAAACGCGTCATCCAACCAAGCCGACGACGACGAACAGTTGATAGAACGAACGTTGGAAGGGATGAACGATGAGCTGCCAGCAGGGCAAGAGCGTTTTGGATTTACCTCGGACATAACGTCAACGCGAGTGAGCGAGGAGCAGACAGGATTAAGCCATGAGGAAGTTGCGTTTGACTCGAGTTCCGACGACGTCTTCGAGGGCCTATCCGACATTGGCTCGGACCAAGATGATGCCGAATCAGCCGATTTCGAGTCAGGCGACGATGAGCCAGAAACAGGCAAATTGGACCAGAATTTACCGGGTGTTACGACAGATCAAAGCGTTGAAAATTCAACGGATGCTGTGCGCCAAAAACAGTGCGTGGAGGAACTAAGACGATGGGTAGAAACTGAAGCTGAATTCTACGGGAGAACAGGTTAACCTCTATTTAAATAATATTTTAAAAAAAAATTAATTTATTTATTCATTTTTTAAAAATAGACGATGATTTTCTGGTAATGTTTCTCCTCGGGTGCAAAATGAACGTGGACAAGACTAAAACGAAGATGACCAAGTACTATCAGAACCGAAAAAAAGTTCCTCAATGGTGGGCTAATAGAAATATCAACGATTTAGAAGATCTTCTTCAAAAAAGGTTTCTTATATTAATTAATTATTACAATACATGTGTACAACGGTATTTTTTAACACAATGCTTTAGGATGTGCGTGTTATTGACGGACACTGATCCTCATTTTCCGTCAATCGGCATCATTAAATACGGAAGGTGCTTTTAATCCAAACTCATGCACAATAGATTAGGTAGGCTACTTTTTTTTTCTATAATAAGGTTCGGTGACGACCCCAAAGAAATAGACAGGATAATGATGCTGCACACTACTTTGATGGACCTTAATATACGACGAAGCAATGGTCGGAACAACGGCGTTCATGGTATCATCGATTGTCTCGATTACCCCCTGTGGTTGGTGACCAAAATGCTTAACCCTGTTTTCCTCTACAACATCGCCCTATTCCTGGTTGGTTTATTACACTAATTCTTTTGAAATATCATCATTAAATCTAGCGTTTAAAATTACTATTTTTATAGTTGTCGGTGCCAATTCGAATTAAAGGGGTGCATTTCCTTAACTTTCCTGCAATTGGTCGAGCCGTTTGGAAACTGTGCAAACCACTATACCCAAAAAAAATTAGAAACAGGGTAAGGATAACAACTTTTCAGAAATTTAGGTCTATTAAAACATTAGCGCACAACAAAAAAAAAAGAAGAATGCTTTTAGTGGCAAAAGCTTTTGAGTTTTCTAAGTGTTTTCAGAATCAAAAGTTGAGATTAGAGAGTGTCTTAATTAGTATCAAAAGTTGAGCTTACGAGAATTTTTAGTGGGTTAGTTAAGCTTAGGTAGTGTTTTTAGCAATGTTACTAAGTGTAGAGGGTGATTTTAGTAGGGGAATGAAGCTTGGTAATTGAGTTTTTCGATTGTTTATGTTAAAAAATTAATTGTAACTACTGTATTAATGTGCCTATGTGTTTTTAGTTTACTTTTAGTGGTTCCGATTGGACCGCCATGTACGAGAAAGTGGGCCTTCGTTTGCTGCCCATTGAATACGGAGGTACCAACGGTTCGCTGGTTGATCACGAGAATGCCTTCATCGAGGAAGTGCACAGCTTTTCCGACTTTTTTTTAGACGATAATAAATATGGCTTTCAATAAAACTTCGTTTCAGACAATTTTTTTTTTTATTAAATTTAAAAAAAAGAAATTACTAGGGTTGTGTGACCTTCAGAATTTTATTTCGAAATAATTCCGGTTTATAATAATTATTGGCTATCTAAACTGGTGTTATCAAAAAAAAAAGTATTTACAGTACTGTTGATAAGCTTGTTTCAAGGTCGAAAAACATACTGAAACGTGGAGTCGTAGGAAGTTCACGTAAATATTTCTTTCTCTCGCTCTAAAAGCAAGTTAAAAAAAAAAATGTCTAAGGAAAACATAGAAATTGAAGAAATCGTAGAAAACATTGACGATAACGAACAAATCAAATGCGACGAGGAAATCTTTGAAGATGAAGACGAAGAAGAGGTATTTGAAAATAAATGTGTGATCGAGTTGAAACTTTGGATAGAAAATGACGCAAAATTCCAAGGAAGAACAAGTATTTATAACTCAAAACCAAAAATTTTTTAGGACGGATAATTAATTTTTTTCCGCTCTCTTATAATAAATTATTTTTTTCAGGCGAAGATTTTCTCCTCATGTTTTTACGCGGATGCAAATTTAACATGGACAAAGTTAAAAAGAAGATGACGTTATATTACGAGAATCAGAAAAGAGTTCCTCAGTGGTGCGCGAACAAAATAATTAGCGATTTAGATGACGTGCTTAAACAAAAGTGAGAAAAATCAAATCAAATCTTAAATTTTGAATGGAAAAAGCGGTTTAGTCATTATTTATTTACGTTGGACTAAACCCGTTTTTACAAAATAAACAAACCGTAATTTTGTTTTTCTGTACCAGCGTAACTGTTTTGGTAAAGGACAGCGAGCCACATCTTCCAACCCTCACCATTGTTAGATACGCCAAGTAATTATAACATAAATTAATTAATATAAGTTTTTTTTTCTCATCACATTGAGAGTTGACTTGTTTACAAGCAATAATATTTACGATAAAACCTCAATAACTCGAATTTCAAGGAGAAAGCTTTACGATGGTTTCAATTTATCGAGGTTCTTCAACTGTATAATAATTATACATGCATTTAATAATTATTTTGTTATATTTAAGTTACGGGTCCGATTCGAGCGCCTTCGATAAGATAATGAAGTTGGATTCGCTTACGATGGAAGTCGGTCTTCAAAGATTAAACTCACAAATGAACGGATCGATAGTGTTGGCTGATTGCGCCGGTTATCCTATGTGGGCTTTGGCCAAATTCCTCGTGCCAAATGTGCTTTACAATCTGGTTCATTGCTATTTAGTAAGGTCTCTTTTTTTTTTTTCTTAGCTTATTTTCTAGATACTGTATACTGTACAGTAAAAACCTGTCAAAGGCGGAATCGCGCATTACCCGTGATCTATTGCGTCCTATTCTTACAGGTTTCCGCTTTAGAGCTGCGGTATTGGTTCGTTTTTATAAGCTTTCGCTTTTTACAGAGTCCGCCTTAAGCAGGTTTTACTGTACATATTATATAAAATTACTGCGTGTTATTAAAAACGAACTTTGAGTAAATTTTTTTTTTTTCTATTTCTAATAAATTATTAATTGAATATATTGGATTTTTAGAAATCGATGCCGATTCGGATGAAAGGTTTCCATATACTTAATTTCCCTTTCCTGGGTCGAATGATTTGGCAAATAGCAAGGCCTTTACTGCCCTTAAAACTGAGGACTAGGGTAACATTTTCCTACATTTCATATACCGCTCACAAGGTATACAGTATTTAACTAATAATTATTATATAAATTTCTAGTTTCATTTTTACGGTTCTGATTGGTCCACGTTGAAGGATCATATCGACGCGCGTTTGCTACCGGAAGAGTACGGTGGCTCGAACGGCTCAATGCAGGAACACGAAGAAGCGCATTATAAAGAAATTTACTCGTTTTCCGATTACTTCGTAGAAGATGCTAAGTACGGTTTCTTATAGTTTTAAATCTTTTATTTTTTACTAGCATTTTTCAATTAAAAATTTTGTAATCCGTACACTCAATTAAGTTACAATTTTCCAGCTATTTAAGTTATTTAAAGTACCCTTAGGAGTAATGATAGTATTATAATGACGTTGTTATTACATTAATTATAGAATTATTGTCTTGTATTGCATTAAAAAAACAGAATTTATATTTTCATTCAATATTTTTATTTAAAAAAAAACAAAAAAAAAAACGTCCTATTTATTGGCAACGACAATTTATTTCCAGCTAGTGGCGATGAGAGGTTTTCCCTTTTGAAAGAAAATCCCTCCCTAAAACAATTAAAATAGGTTTTAAGTTACACACAAACCTCTTTTCCATTTTTTTAAAAAAAAAGTCAGCTGCTCTGTCGACTCTACACGACGTGTATAAGAAATAATTAGTGCAGTACGCTTCTCTCTGTTTGGTACCGCTCATTTACGAACCGAAATACAGTAAATAAATAAATTCGTGCTTCATGTCGTTGTACACTGCCAACTATTGTGACAGCTTATGATGGGATTGTACTGAAAACTTTCGAAACTTAAAAAAGTTAGTCAACATTTTTGAATAATTATCTAGTTAGTAGTTATTAAAAAAAATTTTATTATACCGGTAAATATAATTTTATTTAAAAAAAAAACAATTTCTAAATACAGTTTTAATCAATGAAACTCATCACACTCATCAAGCTATAAAAAAAAAGAAAAGTTTGGTGGAATTGGATCCAGGTTCTACAAACCTGTTTACACTAAAATTATTTTAACAATAATAATAATTACAGTATTCCTACCGGCCCTAAAAATCAGAAAAATGATGTCACATCGTCCCAAGTTTTTCGGTGAAAAACACTTATGCTAAAATCAGATTGCTACAAGTGTTTTCAGACACAAGCTAATGCTAATATCGTAATGTTTATTGTTATCAATTTGTTTTTTTTTTTTCATATTAATATTATTTCGAAAAATATTAAAAAATATAAACACGTTTTACATGACGTCATTTATTTTTATCACTCTACCAAAAAAAAAATTTTTTTATCTTTTTCACATAAAACTCGTGTCATTTTCGCCAACACGTTTATTACACGTGCAAACACTATTATCAGTTTTAAAAGAGATACGAAGACAAAATAAAAATTCATGATCATTGTTTTTATATTTAACCCCAACTTTTACACTATCGTAATTTAAAATAAAAACGGGCTTAATTAATACTGTTTAATTAATTCCGAGATTAAATTCATTGAGTCAAATGTTTTGACAAAGGAGTGCCATTTCTTTTATTTCTACTCGTGAAACTAATCGTAAAATTATAATTATTGAAGGTGAAGGAAAATTTCTGCCGGAGTTTGAACCCTTAACCCCGCCTTGACCCACTCCACATTTAACGTTACTTGGAGTGCGTTTCATTGATAAGATTGTAATCGATAGGGAACGCCGGGCGCCACGAACAGCTGATTTTTTGAGCGAGGACAATCCGTATTACTTAACATTACTTTGGGCAGCTAATTACAAGATGATGGAAGAGAAGACGACGTATTCCGAATCAATAATTGTGCATAATAATGAGGAGGAACAGGAGGAGTTGGACGAGGAAACTTTATGCGTCGACTCGTTAAGGAATTGGATCGAAACAGAAGCAAAGTTTTACGGGAGAAAAGGTTCCTCTCTCTCCTATCTTTTTTTTATTTATTTAAAAATAAAAATATATTTATTTTTTTTAGATGACCAATTTCTGCTCATGTTCGTTCGCGGTTGTAAAATGAACTTGGAAAAAGCCAAGAAAAAAATGAACTCGTATTACGAGAACCGGAAACGACTACCGCAATGGTGTTCCCACCGCAACGTCAAAGATTTAGACCCAATGATGCAAAAAAGGTAAATTAAAAAATTTATTTAGGGTCCATACAATGGGTTTAGTCACTAACAAATTGCTAAGATAAAATGCGATTTTTTTAAAAAGTTTTATGTTATAGATTTTGCTCACTATTCATAGAAAGAGATGTCAATTTACCTACAATGGCCATCATTAAATATTCAAGGTAAAATTTATAGATTTAAAAAAAAAAATTCATCTGCTACTTGAACGTAAATAATAAATTTACATAAGATTCTGAGCTTACATAGGCCTATGTTAAAAAATATTAACGAGTAGTTTCGAGACAATTGGTGATAGAAAACGTAATTTATTGTGACGTTTTGTTCAGAAACGCCGGCTCAAATCATCTTCTTTTATGCAATTTCTGATCAAATAAGAAAATTTAATTTTAGTAACCTTTATTGAGTGAACTTCGATTAGTTAATTTC
>JAQGAY010001157.1:0-16206 GCA_034698085.1 Polydesmus angustus | reverse complement strand
TTTTTAATTTTTAAACTTTTCAAAAATGTCAACAAAAAAACAGGGCAAATGTCGAATTTTAGGACTACTATCGGCTCTAAATTTTGGTAAACTGCACTATTATCTATCAAATTGAGCTCGTAAGTCGAGTTTTGTACGTAACTCGAGTCATAATTTCCTTAAAAATTTTGTTCGTAAGTTGATTTGTGCGTAAGTGGAGCCGTTCGCAACTAGAGGTTTGACTGTATTGTTAAAGCCCAACTGAGAATTTTTTTTTAGATTATTTATAAGGAGAAATCATGGCCATTTAATAACATATGTATAGATGATCTTCGAACCATCCAATCCTGGACAAACTTTAATGATCCAAGCAACTTTGCAATTTCATCAACTTACACCTTTTCATTTGAAGTAAATACATCAAATAAATAAAAATTCTGCTGCCTTTGGAATAATTTGAGAATAGTTGCAGTGCAATATCTGAAACTATGCAATAATGACAAACCAATTGAGTTAACACCTGATTTAACTTTATTAAAGTTCAAATTATTTAAAAGCAAAGCAAATTATACCTCAAGTTTTCATCCAGTTACACCACAATGTTTTTTACACATGTATTTAAAGATAATATTTTTATAGTTGTTTTTTTTTTTTTGGTTCCTCATAGAAAATAGTACGGGTAATGATTTTAATTACAAGTTATAACACAAAAATCTTTATTTTCTCAAAATCAAGATTTCTGAGTTACACAACAATATTTCTAAGCCCATTGTTACTCAAGTGATAAATATAAGTTTTAGGAGTTTAACAATTGAAAGTAAGAAGGAATATGCCAGAACAACGCTCTGCCAAAAAAGTTTAAGCTGGAATGTAATTTTGGTTTAAAATCTCCAAGCATAATGAAAAAATTATACTGGTATCAGGTTTTTCTGATAAAAGGCCCACCTAAATAGAAGCCTATCTGAGCTTATATTTGGTTTTATTTGGGGACAAAATTAAATGCTGTAATGCACTATCTAGGATTTTCCAGGATCTGGAAAATAGTAACACCACACTGCCATTTACAAAAAATGTGAACTCATATTATTAGCATAATAAAACCATACTTTTATTTACATAATTATTATGTGGGTAATTTTGTTATTTATTTCAATGATTTTTAAGCTATTTATTAGTACATATACACTAATAAATGTTATTAAATTGTAATATAATTATTATGGACTTAAACCAAATTTTATTTTTATGAAGGGGCGTGAAATATGAGCCTATGGACTTGTATTAGGTTCAATGTTCTGGCTTTAAATTAGTTAATTAAAAACTAGTTTTATTTAAGCGTTTTTAAAGAAAAGCCGATTTCTCATTAAATGCTCAAAAATGACAATATGCAAACAAAAGAAAAAATTAATTTTTATTGTTTTTTAGAAACAATTGTGAGTTTTTGCATGTTATTCCTTATTAGAACAGTTTGAATTAGCATTGCTTATTTCCAAGGTCAATTTAATCTCACATTAAATTCAATTCAACTAAACAAGATATCACGGTTTCATGTAAATTCCCAACTTGTAAGGTACCATAAAAGGGCATTGCACAGGGGGAACTTAAGAGTGTGATGTCCAAAATTATTTTACATGAATAAATAGCAACAAAATGCATGTCAATATTAATTGTTATTAAAAACAGAGCAACCTGGCAAGATCATCAAGGTGTATTGATTTTCCATAAAATAATAAATGTAGTTCATGATTAAACTTGTATGCATCTTTAAAATATATTTTTAAAAAATATTACTAAAGTGAAGTAACTATGATCATGTGAAAAACTACCCCAACTTAACAAGGCCCAAGTACTCTGTGCTCTGGCAGTTCAGCTTTTCCCCAGAAAATTTAATATTTAATCGCAGTTGCCCAAGCAAAATATTGTTTGTACAATATCTGCAAATCCTTAATAAAGTTGGGGGTACATTATTATGTAATCATTTGATACCGATAGTACTTAGGGTACAGCATTTTACAATACTGGTATAAGCATTGTTTTGAAAGTAGTTGTAATAATTAAATTAAGCAAAATATATTTTTTTACTAATAAATAATTCTATTGTTCTAACTTTGTAACACAACTAATGCATTTTTAGAGTTGCTTGGATAGATGCATTTACAAATTAACACTAATTTATTGCAAATGTATATTGCCACAATTAATGGTACAACACAATGAGAATTTTGTACCAATTTGCAGTTTGCCAGGTACCATTTTATCATGCTTAAGTTACCAATATACAGTATTTAAATAGACTATTAATTTATTTGGCAGTTTGCAATCAAATTCCAGAAAAAAAGTTGGAAACAATGTGCAGTTGTAAAACTTCTTGCAAGTAGGCTAAAACAATTTTTACTTTGCTATTTTTTTATTAATTTATTTTTACAGTAGTATAGTGGTCACTATAAGTAAAACTGCTAAGGCATTAGCAAATGAACAAGGCACACTAGTAATATAATTAATACTTTATAATATAAAATAAATTTTTTTCTAAAAAGGTTACGTTTATTATGAGAAAATATACCTATATTTTTAGTTTAATTTCATATCAACAAAAAATATTACTGAACTTTCTGTACGAAAGATATTTGAGAAAAAGCTACAGTATATTATTAATTTACTCATGATATTATTTAGACATAATTATAAATCAATGATATTTTGTTTTATAAAGAAAATTTTACACAAAGGCTTATTATGTATATGAACTGCATTATATAGCGATAGGACACAGATTAACAACAAAAGTTGAAGTTATGGAACCTTTACTAAAGGTATGCACATGTTATTTTATTTAATGCAGTAATATATGAAGCTTTTAAAAAACAAATCTAATTTTAATGAAAATGAATTATTTTTTTTTAATATTTACATACACCACCTCCCATTTAATAATAAAAAACCATTTTTAGAATATGACCTCTACAACTAAGTTGGTTCATATTAATTCACTCATTTAAATTTCCATTAACTCTATGGCAAATGTCTGGCTGGATATCGGGGCTTAAGTGATTGCAGATATACATTAATAAATGCAGATGTACATCAACAAACTGCATAAGATTGAAGAACTTAAAGCAACAATCACATGCTGCTTTCACACGCAATCACATGTTGCCAACATCCAGCCAGACAATTGCCATAAAGGGTTAATAGAAATTTTAATGAGAGAATTAACATGTGCTGACTCAGTTGTAGAAGACTTATTCTAAATATAGTTTTTTATTATTAAATTGGAGATGTTGTATGTAAATATTAAAAAAATTATTCATTTTGTTACAATTTGACTCGTTTGTTCGCTTTTTAAAAGTTTTGTATAGTTATAGACAAACTACTTTTTTTTATTTAAAAACATACAAAATGTCTCAAAATAAAGTATACACAATTTAGCAATTGAGAAGGCTGTTATAATATTAACAATATTGTGCAGACAGTTATTATTGCCAATGGCAGTTTTATGCTGTTAGTATGTGATGACTGGAGCTCCAAAATTGAGAAAATTTGTTAAAAAAAAGTATTTGATTTTGCATATTACATGTTGATTTCAGAATTCTGTTGAGGCAGCATTCTACTACTTTTTTTGGCAATTAACTTTGTATTTGATAAAAATATGAAGATTTTTAGTGTGTATACATTAATTTAAATTAGTCATTAATATTAAATTTTCAGTTTGAAGACACTGTAAGCATCATTGGTGGCATTTGGGGTTTTTGGATTGGTTTAACCAGCAGTGTAATACTTTCAATGGGAATGTACTCAATAAAAAAAATATTTTCTTCAACTGTTGCCAAATCGATCAAGCAAATCTTATCTATTTATATACTTTCCTCAAAATTTTTGGATTGATCGTGATTGTTACTGGTTGCCTATATCAAATAATAATTATTTTACTGGAATTTTGCAGGTACATAAATTAAACTACTGCATGGTGATTAAATTAAAAAGTAAAGATGTTCATTTACAGTGCAGCCTCTTATAGTGCGACCATATTTCGGTCCCCAGAGACTAAGTCTGTATAATAAACCCGCTTATAATTTGCTCCACTTAAATGAATTTTTTTTAAAAAAAATTTATTTTAAATACTGGTATAGAAATTTTAAAAATTGTGAACTTCTGGGCAGTTATTTGTGCATATAAAGAATAGCCAAAGAATTAAATAAAAAATGTCTTTCAGTAAATGTTTTGTTTAACTCAGAAATTTTCCAGATATTGTGCAAACCTGCTCATAATGCAAATTTTTTTTTGGTTCACTAAATTGCCCTATAACTAAGTTTTACTGATTTTAATGCCTTGTTAAAATCAGCACAAAGTCTCCATGTTTAATTAGTGCAATGGAACTTTAAAGAGCAAGAATATCTAGGCCCATTAAAGAAAGATTTCAATACCCAGTACTGCTTTAATGTAAAACCATTTATGATAACTGAAAAATGCTTACTTCAGGAAAACTATAACCAATTTTGTTTTTAACACTTCACTTTAATCCAAGCAAAACCATTTCTTACTAATATCTTTCTAAATTATCTCTAATCAAATTGTTTGCATTGTAATAAAAATTATTTACCTTAAAACAAATCATACATTTCTAAAAAAGACATTTTTGCTTTGTGTGTATGCATTTTAGGCAATGAAACCCATTACAGTACTATATATTCAGCTGATAATCTGAAATTATAATAATAATAGTGTGCAATATTTTGATGTACCAAAAAACAAAAGTTGGCACAATAAATTTAAAACTGGAAGCACATAAGCATAGAAATGTTTCTTGAGTTTCATTGCATTATGAGTTTTTGATAATATTACTTGTGTTTTGTTCAATGGACCCTAACCCGTCAGAATTAATTTTTGATTGATAAGGCAAAGTAGATAGCACAAAAAATATATAATTAATCAATTTTTATTTTTTAGATTCAATTCCATTCAAATAATTACAACTGAAGCACTTGATTCTAATTCATTTCCTACAACTTTTGTTTGTGCTCAAAACAAAATGCATTTTAATAATTTGGATTTGACAAATAATGTTCTACAAAGCAAAATCAAAGAATTGAAAAAACTTCATCCAGGTTATCCTATTATAAATTCGGTAAAATTAATAACATGCATATTATTTTGCATGATAAACGTATGCATTAATCACAATTAGCCTTCCCAAAATTTTTTTGTAAACATAATTTATAATTGTAGATATTAGAGAAATATTATTGAATATTTATAAGCTTAAAATGCTTCTGCATAAATTTTTTTTTCAAATATTGCTAATATAATTATTGTTGCAGTTTTTTATATCCATAGTCTAGTTGAATTAAAATAAAGCACAACATTAATTAAACTGACTTGTATCAAGAGAAATGATGCTGCATTGCTTTAAACATTATCAATACACTAAATGTAAATAAAATACTTGCATTTAGTATGTTTAATAGTGCTGTACACAGTGAGGGTACATGGTGCAGAGTGCCCCTTCTACCTTTAAAAATAAGATACCAGGATTTAATAAAATACACTGGGCTGGCCAGGTGCAAAAAATTTGAATTAAAAGAACACATTTGTGCCCTATTTTTTGGAAAAAAAGGTCAACCTTCTAAAAAATTTTTTTTTAAAATTATCAAATTTAAGTTTTTTTGTCAACATAATAAGATATTTAACAATTTCCAGTTTCCAATTTCCAATTCCAAGTTTGGCACCCCAAATTTTTTTGGGGAAAAAGCAAATTTATTCTCTTTTTTGGACAAAATAATAAGATTTTTAGAATGGTTGGTCTAAAGATTGGTCGTGCTGAGCACAGCTGATCTGATGATTGGGCGTGCTCGGGCAACCGGAGCACATAGGTTCCGCGCCTATGTGCGGGTGTGAACCATTTTAACAGAGTGAACAATGATTGGTGCTCTGGATCCCTTGGCTTAAAAATTATGACATTTTTTTAAAAGTAGATGTGGCATCACAAACTTTAGGTAGTGAGAGATATAAGGTTTTGTGCAAACTCTTGATTATCACGCTTTCTGTATAACTTGTTGGGGTGACAGGTGTTTGACATAAAACCCAAAAATCCTAACAAATAAAAGCATTTGAACATTTAAGAAAAACAGCATCCAAGAATGAAATTGAATATTTATTTAAAATAGTAAAAAAAAAACACTGAATGAATGGCTCATCTTTTTCTGAATTACATGTGTTCTAAACAATAAAAGGTCAGGTTAGAGGAATTCTGTAAATATACACTTCATACAGAATTGTAATATTGATACTGTGAGAGTAAAAAGAGGACATTTTTATCAACTTTTGACAATGACAGTGATCTAAAATTTAATTTGAATTTTTATAATTGTATAGTGGGAGTTAAGAGAAGCCCTCCTTAGATTTACAGATGAAGAGAAATTATTATTAGTTCCAAATGTGGAAGACTTTGTAGCACAATGCAACTTTTTAGCTGAAAATGACATAAAGATTCCATGCCAGTAAATATTAATAGTTTAACTAATTACTAAAAATGAATTACTGTATACAAAGAACACTTTAAATTTTTTTCATTTACAGTTATGAAATTATTACTTTTATTGACTGTGATGTGCCTCAAATTTGTGCAATTATTAATCCACAGAAATTAATGGACAATGAAACAAATGTTTTTAGTGGTTACATACATTATTTTAAAACAGCAAAAGTCTTTTAACCCAGCCTCTAATGATTCAGAAAACCTGATAATCTAAAATTTGAAAAGCTTACATTGTTTATTTGGTTCAAAACATATTTTTTTAATTTGGATTTAAGTATATTTTTCAACTATTTTGACCTATAGAGAAATGTTTAATTAAGTGAATTTAATACTTTTGCAATAAATAATTATTGCATTTAATAATCTTAAAAGATCACTAATTTAGCCATGGATGCAATGAGGCTGGAGTAATAGCTTGCTGTATTCATGTTATTAATTTAAAATTATTAAACAAATTTTAAATGTGTTAGATTTAAATTTGATTATTCAATTTCCTCATGGTGAACCATCCTTGTCAACAGACTTAAAAATTAAAATTGGATTTCACCCAATAGCTCTAATTTATACTAAGTTACCACCTAATTATGAAAATGAATGGAAATCATTCAATATTTTTCCAGGAGATGGAATGGATGTCAAATATTCCCTTGTAAGAATTAAAAAAACATCAATTTAATTTTTTAAACTAACTATATCAAATGCTTAATATATGATATATTTCACATACAGTAGAACCCCTGCAATCCGAACCCCTCAAATCCAAACAACCGGTTAATCTGAACAGCCTTACAACAAAAAAACCCCAAAAAACACAAAGAAATTTAAAAAATTTGAATGAAAAAAAATACAAAATTTTTTTATTCTTTAAATATCGTAAAATAAACCATTTTTAGACATAAACCCCGCTAATCCAAATTTTCAGCAATCCGAACAAGGCCCGGTCCCAATTAGTTCGGATTGGAGGGGTTCTACTGTAATTGCAAAAAAGCACTAAAATGACACAATCACTTTAATTACCAAATTGGGCCTAGTGTGAATAATGTGAATTGTTACCAGATGAAAAAAAAAAATAAAAGGAAAATGCAAAAATTCAGGCATACCAGTAGAGCCCCGTTATAACGCAGGTGTCGGGGGACATGTAATATGCTGCGTTAAAACGAATCAACGTTATAGCTAATAGCGTTACAACGAAGTAGGTGTCAACAGGGGACATGGCACTACCCGCAGTATATCCAATTCCGCGGTATACCGAGGCACGTTATAGCGGGGTTCTACTGTACAATAAAACTATTTTTCATTGTGAAAGTTAAAAAATCTGTGAACATACAAAACTACAATGTTTTTAGTTGGCTGAAAAACCTCAAATATGTGGTAGATCAGGTTTTCAATTTAGGTATTGGCCAGAGACATGTTAACCAACATGTTCACAAAAACTGATATCAATCTGTCAAATAATGTGCTAGAAATTAATAATTTGCAAGAACTTTTTGATTTGACCACATATGTACCCTGACAGGATTAGGTCACTTAGTATACCAGTGCTGTTGAGCTAGCAAAACACAGAATTTTTTTAAGCAAAAATGACAAAATTAAACCATTTTTAAACCAAATAGCATTAATACCTGTCAACTCAGTTGCAGAGGTGATATTCCAAAATTTGTTTTTGATTACATATTAAAGATGAGATATTGCTAAGTGTAAATAAAAAAACTAATTCATTTTCATTTAAATTTGACTTGACGTATTGATTTTTTAAAATACACCCATACCTCGTTATATGGCCATGATTGGTTCCTGAAAATAGGCCATATATCGAAATGCCTTATAATGAAACATTTTTTCCCATAGAAACCTATGTAAACTCAATTAATCGGTTCCAATTTTTTAAAAATGAAAAAGAAATTTCTAAATACAGTAAGACCCCATTTAGCGCGGGGGATACGTTCTAAAAAAACAGCACTAAGCGAAAACCGCGCTAAACGAGGCCATGTTAAACTGCCATTGGCTGCCATTTGCCCATGTTAAGGGTATAGGAATCCAATGCATTAATATGGGCTTATTGCACGTCTAAAGTCCCGCAAAATTTTGCAAATGGTGATTTTGGGATTAATTTTGAATGTTTTTCAAATGTGCAATCTTAAAAAAAAAAAAATTTTATTTTAAAAATTTAAAAAAAATTTTTTTTTACATTTTTTCGGCCGTATATATCAAAGCATTTTTGGGTCGTATAACAAAACAGTGCCTGAATTCACGAAGGTCGTTATAGCGAAACGCTGTATAACGAAGAGCCGTATAACGACGTACTGGTATGGTGTAATCATTTAAAAAAAAATCACCCATTATAAGAAAAGTCAGAAATTCATGACTTTTTTAAAAAAACAATGCCAGTTTTCAAGACCATATTAGAAACTAGTTGGATTCCTTATTACCACCATTAAATTATTAATGATTTTTGAAATTAATTACCTGTAATTATATTTAAATTGTAAATTCAGACAGAGACTAGAAGACTTCCAGATCCTTACTCATCAAAATGTGTTCATGTGCAAAAAAAAACTATTTCATTACCTACTACATTTGATGCAGATATAAACATCAACTACTCATACACCTACAAGGTTGTCATGATATATTGTATATTCCTTTAGCAGAACAATATTAAAATTTATGAATATTGTTAGGATTGTCTCCATATGTGTCTTACTGTTGGAGGAGATAATTTTCTTATTTCTGGTAAATTTTTTATTTATAATGAAAGTGATACATCATTATTACTAACATTACAATTTTGAAAACATTAAAGAAGTGGAGAAATGTAACTGTAAATTTTTGTGCAGGTAATCATTATAATTTTTATTTTAAATTTTTATAAATTATGGAGGGCGTGTCGCTTAATAGTAGCCTGAAATCATTTATATTAGCGATATACAGTAATTATATTAATTCATAGCTATGCTAAACCTAGGCAAATTAGTTAGGTTAGACTACCTTCAGTGTCCCACTAATTTTTTTTTTTTTTGCTATGTGCGGCCAAACATTTTAGGGTGCAGTATCAATTTGGGAAATGTGCTTGTTTAAATTATTAATTTAAGCTAAAATGCAGTGGTGTAGGGAGGGATCGACAACAGAACTAATTTTTTCTCCCCTACTCTATTAAAAATAAACACGATGTGCAGTAAAGAAACGTCATGCTGGCAAGGTGTAAATGGTTTTTGTACAAAAAATTGAAAAGAATACCGGTAATATTTTTTATTAAGTGGAACCGTTTCAATTTTCGCCGCTTTTCTGTGCCGAGCTTGCGAGGCGCCATATTTTATCATGGAAATTTTCAAATTCAACCTTAGTTTGACTAGTTTATAAGATTTATTACAAAATTTTGACCCTCCCTTTATAACTTCTCTGATAACTACAACAATTAAAAAATAATGTAAACAGGAATTCTCTTATAGATTCCAACAAATTGATCGCTGATTATAAGGATCACTGTCAAAGGGCTTAACAATATTATTTTTATTTTGTGCTAAATGGCACAAAATTGTGATAAAAATTACACAGATTACTAGAATTTTATTACATGTATTTGCAGATTGAGTTTCCAAAATAAAAGTAATAAAATATTGATTTTACTTTTCAGAGAAAAAATGTACGAATTTACAGTAAACCAAATACCGTATTCATCAAAAAAAGTAATTAACACAGTTATTTAGAATTTAATTCATTTAAGGAAAGCTAGTGTTTTATTTATGTTTGCACAAGCGAGCAGAGCAGAATCATTTTGTAAATATAGAAGATCTTATCAACTTTCTTTGGTAAACATATTTGAATTTTTTAATGCATTCATTCAATTCAATTGTAAAATACTGTATTACTTTTGCTGATTTTATGTTATTGTGCACTTAGGAGTGGTACGGCTTTAGTTCATGTCCACAGCAAATGGCCGTATAAAATAGTGGTAAAGGAAGAACCAACTATTTATGTATGTTAAACTTTGGTCCGTTGATTTAACCATGAATATTTCTTGTAAAATGTCTACGTTTTTTAGCCATTTAAATTGATTGGAATGGTTGGTGGAATTTCTGGGTTATGGATGGGCTTTTCTTTAATTTCTTTAATTGTCAGTTTTCATCTAATGGTAAAGTTAATTATTGCAAATGAATATTTATATAAGTGGATTAAGAAAATATATTTATAACTACATTGCATTCTTTTCACAAAACATATAAATGGTATTTAATTAGTTCCAGTGTATTATTGCAAAATGTTGAAATTAAAAAAATTAAGTGCGTTATAATAATTATTGTAATGCAATTGTAATGAACAGTTGTGTGTTAACATTTTATCTTTGCAAATATTGTTGTTTTTGTGATTAAAATATTGTAAAATTAACCTTGATAATTATTTTTTATACAATTGGATATTGCTGTAGGTCATACATGCCTACAGTGGCGCATGCACTGCACTGAGCCTCATAAATTCAGCTTTCAAAAAAATTTATAACTTTTGTCGATAGACAATAAATAATTAGGAGCTAAATTTGCAGCTTAACTTAAAAAAAAAATGTCGGTTCACAGTGACGCAGCGAGGGTACATGTATTTGTTAAGTTTAAGAATGATGTTACAAGAATAAAATTAGCAAATTAATTAGCATTTTAATATTATTAAATTAAAATTAAACAAAGTTATTTTTCTAAACACTATGATTTCTTAAGGTTTGAAGTGAAAACAGTTCATTTTAAAAAAGTGAAAATATTTATTCAATAAATTTTTTTTTAAACGCTTTATGAACCATATTATGATATGTAATAAATCTGCTGTCATGTTTTTCTAACATCTTGACTGTAATAATGTACATGAGCTCTGCACTAATCAGAGTGGAATGCCAGTCACTAGGGATTGGTTGGTTTGGTTGCCCCTTACTAACTGATTCAACTCTCCTACTGTATGCAATTATTGGTTAACAATGTTTATGTTAAAATTTGATGGTTTGTTTAAGAAAAATGTTACTTTTATCAGCTTTTATAATTACTAGGTGTTCAAATACTGTTTTTGATCACTGTAAATAAAAAATTATAAATGTTAAGGTTGGAAGTCTGTCAATTAAAATAAATGCACACATTTTGTGAGCAATAATTGCAATTTAAGATTTTCTCATTATAAAATGCCACAACGTGGGCCTATAAATCCTTAGCTTTGCTAGTTTCTTTAAAAAACAGACGGAAGTTGATTTACTGAATGTGTCTACTGCATTTATAGCAAGCATATTAGCAAAAATAATACGATGCGAGTGATCTAGATAAATTATTTTAAATCGAGGATGTTTACAGTACCGGTATATAAACAAAATTTTAAAAAATATTTTATCAATAATATTATTTTATTTTAAAATGAAAATTCAAAACATTTCAGGCTTTTCAGCCTTAAAATAAGATAATGTAACCTTTTTAGGTAAAAATAAAACAATTCATTCAAAAAAAAAGTTATTCTAAACGTTATTAAGGAATGGTTACGGTTTCAAATATTAAAAGAAAGCGAGAGGGTAAAAAGAAATGATTATCTAATTTATTTTTATCGATAACAAATAAATAAAAAAATAATGTTAATCTTAATTTTAGAAAAATTATTTATTATCTGTTTAACACGATATCTTATCGCATTAAATGACGCTTAATCAACAGTTTCGTCAAACGATATAATAATTCTATTACAAACAAAATTACATTTCAATGAAAAATGTAGCTTCTTTGAAATGAATTTGAAATTTAAAATTTAAGTTATGGCTGAAGCGGCCCCCGACAAAGAAGTGTGCGTGGGGATTGATTTAGGAACAACATACACATGTGTTGCCGTTTTTAAAAAAAGTGGCCAAGTGGAAGTGATTGCCAATGATCACGGAAGTAGGACAACACCCAGTTACGTGGCTTTTAGTGAAAAACAAACTTTAATCGGTGAAGCGGCTAAAAATCAAGCTCCAATGAGCCCTAGAAACACTATTTATGGTATAGTAAAATTTTTTATTTTTCTGAATGAATTTTTGCGTTAATGCATTTTTTTTGGTTCATTTTAATTGACAATGACATGTATAGATGCGAAGCGTCTTATTGGACGAAAATTTAATGATATTGAAGTGAGAAAAGACTTGAAACACTGGGCGTTCCAGGTGGTTGAAGATAATGGAAACCCTAACATAATATTAGATATTCCTAATGAAAGAAAATCTTATTTTCCCGAAGAAATTTCGTCAATAGTTTTGGGTTACATGAAAGATTTAGCCACTAAATATCTTGGCAAAGAAGTTAAAAATGCAGTAATCACTGTCCCAGCTTATTTCAACGATGCCCAACGCGATGCCACTAAAACTGCCGGGCGATTGGCGGGTTTGGAAGTGATGAGAATTGTAAACGAACCCACCGCGGCAGGAATAGCATACGGCTTTCGTAATAATGATATCAAAAAAGTAAAATTTCAATTATTTTAAGCCTTTTTTTTTAAAGTATTTTATGTTAAATCTTTGTTTAGGAGAAAAAAACGCACATCTTAGTATTTGATTTAGGCGGCGGTACATTTGACGTGTCCATTTTAGCCATTCAAAAAGGAGTTTACGAAGTAGTTGCCACATCCGGAGATAGTCATTTAGGTGGACAGGACTTTGACAATAATGTCGTGGAATATTTCATTCAGGAAATAAAAACTAAAAATAATATTGATATTTCTAAAAATGATAAGGCCAAAATTCGATTACGTACTGAATGTGAAAAAGGAAAAAGATATCTGTCAACAAATACGCAAACCAGGTAGCCTACTTCCATGTTATCGTTTTAATTAATATAACATTAAAAACTGCACTGAAACTCCGCTAATCCGAACTATGACCGGACCGGACCCTGCTTGGTTTAGTGAAAAATTTGGATTAACGGGGTTTATGTCTAAAAATGGTTTATTTTGTGAGATTTAGATAAAACAAAAATCTTGTGTTATTTTTTTTTATCCAAATTTTTTTGGTTTTTCCGTTTTTTTCGGGTTTTTTCTTTAATAGCCGGATTCGCCGGATTATCGAATTGTTCGAATTAGCGTGTATTACAATTTAACAAAATAAAATGACCGGTAAGGTATTTCAAAATTCAGTCCATTAGAACTAATACAATAATTGTATTATTATTATTAGTTTTATATTCTACAAAATAAACCAATTTTCGTTTGTCAAATTTCTTTAAAGTAAGCCTAAATGTAGGCTACAAGTTTAATAATTTATTGATAAGACAGTTATTAATCTGTTTTCAGAATTGTAGTGGATACTTTGCAACCCGGCTTCGATTTTAGTGGCACATTAAGTCGGACAAAATTTGACGATCTGAATAAAAAGCTC
This sequence comes from Polydesmus angustus, assembly GCA_034698085.1. Classification (NCBI taxonomy): domain Eukaryota; kingdom Metazoa; phylum Arthropoda; class Diplopoda; order Polydesmida; family Polydesmidae; genus Polydesmus; species Polydesmus angustus. The sequence goes on along the minus strand of JAQGAY010001157.1, from coordinate 2,329 downwards.
TATGATAAATTAAAAATACCGATTAGAACTGCACTTAATGACGCCTCGTTGAAAGCGGAAAACATTGACGATGTTGTGTTAATAGGTGGCTCAAGTAGAATTGTTACAGTTAAACGAATAATTGAAGAAATGTTCCCCAAAAAAATTCGCCAAGATATTAACAATGACGAAGCTGTGGCTTTCGGTGCGGCTGTTATCGCGGCTTATTTAAACGGTGAAAAACACGAACTGCTCAAAGATTTCATCTTAAGAGACGTTACCGCTTTGTCGTTAGGACTAGAAATTAAAGGTGGTCAAATGGCTTTCTTCATTAGGAGAAATAAACCTTTACCTCAAACGGAAACTAAATGGTTCTCGACAAATCGAGATTCTCAATCTTCCATTTGTTTTGTTGTTTACGAGGGCGAACGACCTTTAGCTCAAGAAAACGTGAGTAACTCCTCGGTTTAATTAGAAACATAAAATAAATAAAATTGATTAATTGAATTTTGATAACGTTTTGTTTAGAATCGACTCGGAGAGTTTGTCGTTTCCGGTATTGAAACTGGAAAAAGAGATTCGGTTCAAATTAAGGTCACTCTCACAATTAATCACAACGGAATTTTAGATGTTTCAGCTGTTGAATCTTTAACGGGAATAGGTAAAGAACTTCAAATTCAAAACGTGGGTAGATTATCAGAAGTAGAAGTCATGAAAATGGTAAATAAAAAAAAAATTAGAATAATCGCCTACTGATTGATTTATTAAATAAATCTTTTGTCTGAGTTTAGGTTCAAGACGCTATTAAATTTCGCGAAGACGATCAACGAGAAAAAGATCGAATTGATTCTCGTTTAGGTTTGGAAGATTATTGTAATAATATAATAGAGTGTATAGATTCTGATAACGCAGCAATGGACGACGGAAGCTATGTTATCCTAGAAAAATGTCAAGATACATTGGCTTGGATTAGCGATAACCAGGTAGGCCTACCTAGCCTAAATACCGCGCTATACCATTGCAAAAATTATTTATGTTACTTACATTTCTAATGACACGTTATTGTTAATTTAAATTTATAGGATGTAGATAAAGAAGATTATGAAGAAAAATTACAAAATTTAAAAAATGAATGTGCACCGGAAATGGGAAAATATTTTAGGAATTAACAAATTTTAAAAACTTTTGATTTGATTTATTTTATTAAAACTTTTATTATTCTGATAATGTCCTTTCGTGAACCCAGGCTAAATGATGTAAAAGGACGAAAATCTTATTAATCCTCTTATTTTGATAAATAATATTTTTCTGCTGTTCTGAGAAATAAATGTTGTTTAATTTTTACAATGTTTTGAGTGAATTCTTTTTTGAGGGTCTAGGTGGACTATAATAATTATGGCGTCAAACATTGATTTATAATAATACGTTTATGCGAAGTAGAGAAATAAAGTCAATGCACTTCTAAAACGGAAACTTCATTAAAATTTTTAATTGATTTTCTTATTCCGTTATGAGAAACATGTGAACACTGATTTAATCCGAAGCAGATTAAGCTAGCGCAGGAGATATAACAAATGTTACCAAGAGCCTTAGATTTTGTATGCTGACAAAATAAAACGTGTAGGCCTACATAATTATAACAAATAAAAATGTAGGCCTATTATATATTATGTGAAAGCAGCTTTTGATAAAATGATAGATTATTTTCTTTATCGTATGTTTTTTTTAAGACAATAAATCACTGTTCGTATACCCGAGGCCAATAGTATTAATTTACTGTAGCTGTTGCAATACGGCTAATCCAGCCCTGGATTTAATAAAAATTGTCAACATTGATTACATTTAGCCATGTGTGATAATTCTCTGAATGAAGCAAATGACGACCTGTAATTCAATTTCAACTCTGCTTGATTTCACACAAATTTTGTTTCCCCAATCTAATTTTCAAAAATCAAGTACAGCCGGTATAAAAATGCTGGTAATTTTACTTTATGATATAGAAAAGCAAATTACGCAACGCATCATATAAAATCATTTTTTCCTGTGTTCTGAAAACACGAAAATTTTGCAAAAAACTGAATCTTTCTCGGTAAAATATAATTATGCGCTACGCCGCAATTGACTTCCAATAACAATAATAATATTACTTAAAAAGGTAAAGGTTGCAACAGTGTTGTGAATTTGTGAAAAAAATTAACAAATTTTATTTTAGAAAAACTGTTTACCGTATATAAATAAATATTTTATTAGATTACTAATAATTATTACAAATAATGACTGGTCTCTTCAAGCATTTTGTGCTACAGAATCTTGAATCTGTGATAAAGATGGCTTTTTTTCGTAATTTTGT
>JAQGAY010001156.1:0-16208 GCA_034698085.1 Polydesmus angustus | reverse complement strand
GATTTACCAGAATGCTTTACTTATCAAAAGCCAGTTTCTTGGTACTTATGATAGAGGCCGGGGGGGGGGGGGGAGAGTACAACCTCAAACAGAGAAAATAAAACATCTAGAAATCAATTTAAATTAATTATTTATTTTAGTGTTTTGGTATTTAAACAATATATCAGTGATTATTTATTATCAAGGCCTGATCATACCCAAAAGACTTAGAAAATCTGGCCAAAAGTTTTTTTTAAATTATTAATACCGGTATACTGTATAGGTAAAATATTTTTTTATTTACAGTATTAATATTATAATTATTAGATTTTGATAGGAATCTATACTGAACTTTTACTGCGAAATCCCAAGAAGTCACTATTTGTGATTTTTTTGTGGGGAATATATAAAAAAAAAGATCTGGTTTATGTTTCAAAAAATACCCACTAATCCCAATAACCAGCAATTATCTAAGTGGATCAGCATTATGCTGATACGCTTCTATGAGAAGTTAACTTTTCGTGTTTTTGTAGCCTTTTTAGCAAAGTGGGGGCCACATTTAAACTTTATAAAACAGCAACAAAAAACTACAGCATGCACAGAAAACTTATGTTTTTATTAGAATTGTTTATCACTTTTAATTAATGAAATATTGCTTTACAAAACCGGGATATTACTTTAGGATGTCCCTGTACTTTTATTCCAAATAATATTAATATATAATATTTTAATAAGGTATAGAATGGGTCAATAGCTTACTTTTATTTTATTATTTGGAAAATTGAATTCTAAAAGTGAGTGGCGCGCATAACCAACAGCAATAATACATATTATCGATTTATTTTCTTTAAAGTTAATAATAACAATACATAAGTTTTGGAGAAAAAAAGTGGTGCCAAAAACTAAAGTAATTACAGTAATAAAATACAGGTAGTAAAAATTACTATTAAATTTGTCAGTTTGCCATTTGACTGTTAACGAATTAAAATACAGTGTTATTATAATGGCGAAACAATGAATGCTGCCTTACAAGCAGCAACAGTGCTAGTTCTTTTTGTAATAATAATTATTATTGGTTTAGTTTGAAGTGAAGATCAGAAATCTAGTGGTATTTATAGCTGGAATCTAGACCAAAATTTTGAGTTATTTCTATCTAAAATAACCTTGAGTTTAGTTTGATAACATTTTATCTCTACCAAGAGACTTCGTCGATTTTATGAAATGTTTATCTCACAGGGCTGTCATACTGAGCGATAACTAAACAAACCAATTCAAATTAACTTCAATAACACAGTGAAATCACCAAGAATTGAAAAAACAAACTTGCGACTTTAAATTATTAGTTTGTTTTTTATTATTTTATTTCGTGACATAAATACTTCAGCTGTCGATAGGGGACACTTGAATCGTTTATTTAGTAACATTCTTTAACTGAAAAAAAGTCAGAAAATGCATATATTCAGTTAATGCTGCAGACCAGGGCAATTGACTTAAGTCCACACGACGCCTGCTGCTGCCCTAATCAACAAAAACAAAGAAGGTAAATAAACTACATGTATTAACGTTGATTATTGTTGTATCGTATTCAGCTACTTTTAATTTATCCCACGCCAACATATGTCACTGTAGCATCAACTATTGTTGAAAGGTGCAACTCATAAACAGTAAAAAAATAATTACTATTATAAATATAAATTAAAATAAGGTTTTATTTGTTTTTTGGTACACCATGTATATTATAATATCTTAAAAAAAATTAGAAACTTTTAAAATGGCTCCAGTTTCATCAATACTTTTCGCTTAACCCCAGAGCAGTCAATTTACTAAAATTGTAAGTGCAAATTTGAATATAATTTTAGACATGACATCACAAATCTGTTCGAAAGAAAAGATACAGGAAGGACAAGAGGTGTACGATGTAAACAGATCAGCGATCATCGAAGAAGTCTTCAGAAAGATCAGCGTACCCAAGGACGCAAGTTGTTTATTCTGGGCGGTTACAATGGCTCATCTACTTCTGGTAAAAAATAATAAAAGTAAATTCGGCGAAAGATATCAAAAATTTTTCTGGGTTAAAGGTGAATGGAATTTAATGCGCATTACGAATTTATTTCTAAATCAGCCGTTGAATATAGTATATGAAGATCACTTATAGCATAATGGAAAAGGGACAGCAACTTGGTTTTAAAAAATTAGATTCTGTCAACCTAATTGAGTGCATCAATTCAAACACTACTCAACTAGATAATGAAACACTGATTAACATTAATCAACATGTTTATGAAGAACAAGATGACAATGTCAATGACTGTTGAAGTTCCAGAGCGCAAATTAACAGCTGAACAACTATCAAAAATTATTGAAATGGTTGAAACCTTGTCAGAGCATATTGTAGACACTGATCCCAACATTGAACATAGTTTGACAATTCACCAAACATTAAACAATGCAATTCGATGCTATAAAGAAGAGTATGAAATAAAAAAAAAAAATGTGCAAGTGTCATTATTGCAATTTTTTGACAATAAAAAATGATCTAACTGTATAAACTTTGTTTTTTTAAAAAAGTTATTATTACATTTAATTGCATGTTTTTTAAAAAAAAAATTAAAAAAAAAAATTTTCTTAAAAATTTTAAGGTAAAAAATTGGTTTTTAGATATTTTTGGAACTAATTGTCACTTTTCGTATTGGTTTCATTCCCCGATTAGCGTGGTTTCAAACAGTGCGGCATATTTCTGGAACCAATTACCCGCATTATTCGATGTATGACTGTACAAACTTCATGAGTTTTTGAGCAAGTAAACTGCAAAAACTGCCGTTTATCAGCTCTTCTTACTGAATAAATGCAGTCAAGCAATGTAATTTATGTACGGTGTAACTATTTACACAAAAATACAATTTTAAAAATGTCACAATTATTTAAAATTATCAAAATAATTTATTAGAAAACTGTTTGTTTACATTAGATTAGCGTGCACTGAGTAAGTAATAAGGGTGGTAAATGTCAACGCCATCTAGTGGACAAAGCATCAAAAGAGACTTTTAACCAAACACAAATTTTCTGTGTGTGAATGGAAATTTCTTCACCTTAAAATATCACTGTATGTATTGTATCACTGTTGATCTCTATTTCCTTTCCTATTAAATCTTTTTTTTGCATTTCTACTAAATAAAGCAATGACCATTTTATTCCCTTGAGGATCATGTCATTGGACTTGTAATATCCATTTTGACTTGTAATCTTTTACAGCGCAGCCCAGTGAGCAGTTTACATTTCCCCCTTTCCCATCAAAAATGAAGGTGACATTGTCAGTATAGCCTATTAGGTGGCCATGGAAGTGAAGTGAGTACAGTTTTCGCATAGCAAGTATGTAGAAAAGCAGCCCTAGGCAGGATCCCTGCAACACTTCTCCCTTGATCTCCATGGCAGCCGATCAGTGCCTGCTGGCATCCTGCACCATAACTGATCTGCCATGCAGATAGGATTAATATTTAAATAATGGGGGCCCAAACCAGTTGATTCTAATTCGTGCATGATAACTGCCAGAGGTAGAGCCTCAGCAAGAGCATCTAACACCCCCCCTCAAACATGTGCTGGTGCAGTGGTCTGCTCAGAGCCCATGCTGACCTGCCAAGAGGTGTCCCCCCTCTTCGAAGTGTTGCTTACAGCTTATGTGTATGGTGTTCGAATTTGGACTTTAGAATTATTTTCTTCATTTTTATCATTCATTTTTTACAAATTAAAGTTCCAAGGTCCAAACTCGAAAGTCATAAGCATAAAAAGGAGTGGAAAAGCTAATGCTCACATACTCTATTATTATTTTCATTAATCTTATTATTATTTTCATTATTCTTACTGCTATTATTACTTTTGTCATTCTTCTGGTTAATGGAGAAACCTAGAGAAATAATAGAATTATGATTATTAATAAAATTATTATTATTGCTATTGCACTGTTGATTATTTAAATGTTTATTGTTTTAGCAGTTATGGTTTTATTGTTTTTAGCAGTTATGGTTTTTTTCCGTGGGAGTGGTGTCCATCCTGTGTGTATCCAGAGTGATTAGGTCCATGGAAGAGTGCCTCTGGACAAGCCGTGCAAGATGGGACCCCTGCATCCTGCGTGGTGGATGTTGCCAGAAGCTGGAAAAAACTTGGAGCAGCTTCAAACCAGTTGTGTTGTTGATTGAGTGGCCAGATGCCACCTGCTTGCAGAATTTGGATTGAGTTTTTGTTAATTTCCAAGTGCACTGTTTTGAATATGTAGCCTTCTCTGGTTTTAAAACAGCAGCAATCAAGCACTTTCAAACCCATTTCCTCCATAAGCTTTTCAAGAATTTTTAAGTCAACTTTGCTATGCACGCAGTATACGACAAAACTGTACTCAGCTGGTTTTTGTTTTGGATTATAGCCTCCAAAGTCAATTTCTTTGCTGTCATTGTCCATTTTTTTTTTTGGAGATGCCTTTTGACCATTGTCCAGCCAAAGGAATTAATAGTTTTTTGGTGTCGTTCAGTCTAGTGTAGAGTTTTCCAATCTTTATCCATTTCTTTTCTTCTAATTAATTTTGCATGTTCATACTTTATGTTTGCTATTCTTTCTTTTACTTGTTGATCCCATTCCTGCTTTTCCCTTAATTGTTTTAATTGCTGTGCGATGTTTTTGTTAATTCATTGTCCTTTCATGTTAGTGGCGGCAACCTTACTTCGCTCAGATGGGTTTGGTGAGACCCAAGTTGTGTCTCCCAATTTCAGTATAGACACTCATCCACCTGCATCTGTTTTGACGTGCCATGGGAGATTTCTAACACCAATTTGGGTTTCGGGTTTGCCTGGAGGGAATTCTACATCTTCTTGATGTCCTGCTGGACATGTTACTTTTTCTACACAGGCTTGTTCCAAGGCTCTGGAATTTTTTTCATTGTTTGCGTTTGTAGTGGAAATATGCTTCTTCAGTAGTGCAGTTTCTTTGTTATGGTGAACTTATACATTTTTGATTGCAGTTTCAAGTCATTTTCCACAGCTGTATCGTCGTCTTCTTTTTTTTCCGTTGTGGTAATTACTGTAATTCCATTGTGGTTATTGCCATCTTTTGATTTTTGCCAGTCCAGTTAAACCTGGGCCTGCATAGATTTTGTTTCTGTTTTACCGGATTTCTTTTCTGGGTTTGGTGCTTTTGGTGAGATGATTTTCAGTTGGGCCAGCATAGCTGATGTCAGCTATTCCAACACTTCCTTGATTATTGCCATAAATATGAGCTGTTGTTCCTCTCTACTCATTTGCGTCTTCATCAGAGCCCCCACAACTTGGCCTAACTTGAGGAGTTTCTTTGCAAATGCAGTTTCACTTCCGGTTGTAGAGTTAGTTACTAATGCTTGTACCTGGAGCGCGTTTTTGGCCTGGGCTTCCATGACCTTGGTTTGAAAAGAAAAATAGTGGGATATGCAGATGACAGCAATATCATTTACAAAGAAGAACTAGAAGACTACATAAAAGCTGATCAATGGCATTCTGGCATATATCAATGGCAATCCATAAGGAAAAATCTGTTGTAGCAGTATTCTGTTGAAATCCATTGTGGAACCAATTGGTTGGTAGAAGACTCCAGTTTCCAGATGGTAACTCTGCAGAAGCTGTTGAGGAGATTTACATTTTGGGAGTACAGCTGGACTCTCAATTAGCCTGAATGACACAAATACGAGTTTAGAAGCAAAACTCCATTAATTAAAGAATCCACTTAGTTAAAAGAATCTGAGGAGAGCTGAGTAGAGAAAATAAGCGTTTAATGTTTGTACATTGCATACGGAACTTGGGCTCCAGTCACCAAACATGATTTGTCAACTCTTGTGGTTGCAATCAATCGAGTTTTTTGTATGAAATATGTCCACAACAAAGTCTAACTGATCTATATCTGCACAAAATCATCAAAAGTCGTCATAATCCATAGTTTCTACATGTACCTGCACAAATTACTGAAGAAATCTCCACACTATTTCTCCAAACCAGGCTATGGCACCAATTACAGCCAGTGCTTGCATGAAAATAATTTTATAAAAATACCCAATTTGAAAAATATATGGACCCCCACCACAGGGTACAACTTCTTAGTGATAGGTTGAAACTTCCTGCCAGAGGCCATCACACGTTTACAATATAGCTGCTGCATAGTAAAAAGTATTTGCATCCATTTTAGCAACGAACTTGACAAATTAGATTTGTAGAACCTTAATTACCAGCATATTATTTCATTTTTAGAACATAATGTCATTCTTAGAACATTTATGCCTATTCAAAGAAACTTTAAATTAATTTTCAAATAAATCTTAAATTTCAATGTAAATCAAATATCAAAGATGCGACTGGGTACCACTATGCTCAGAATGATGACCCTGTCTAATGTAATCTGTGTTATGTGCCTGTAATAGTTAAGTCTGTACACCTAATTCTCTTTTTACACTGATTTTTTTTACACGAATTCGAAAGAACACAGTTTCAAAATCAAATTTCATTCTCTTTTTACACAAGTGATTTCGATTAAACAGTTTCAAAAATTAAAATTTTTTTTTTTCCATAAATACATGGAAAAAATTTTTTTTAGAGGAAATACAGTCAGTACATGTACATCAAATCTATTTTCTATATGAACTTTTTACACTCTACGCATCAGTACAATGTGCATAAAACCAATAAAAAATCAGCACCGATCAAAACTCAGGCTTATTTTGCTGAAGAGATTACAAAAACAAGTTCAATAATAGAGGAAGACAACATTTTTAGTGATTGCAGTGATACTCCAGTTGTACGCAAACGTATTTGCAGAAAGTGAAAACAATTTAAAATGTAAAACAGATTTTTTTTTGTTGTAAAAATAGTATTTTCGCTTAGATACATGTTGGGTTCATGTAAAATGGAAAATATTTTAATGATGAGTAATATTCTAGTTTCAAAAAACTATCTTTACCAAAAGTAAAAATTAATAAAAAATTATTTTTATTTGTAAGACAGAATTTTTGTATTTATAAATAATTTATTATCAACTTACATGCATTTTTGGTTCATGTAAAATGATTATTTTAAAATATTTTTTAAGTATTTTTATTGATTTTTTTTAAGAACCGGAACCAATCTACCTTTTTGCCATAGATACAATGTCTTTTTTTACACGATTTTTTTTACACGTGTTTTTCAGGAACATATCCACCATGTAAAAAGAGAATTAGGTGTATACCTAATTTTTCTTTCATAAATATGCTTATGGCAACCAAAATAAATAATAATAATAAGAGGATGATAAAAGTGCCAGTATTTAAAAAAAAGTTATTAAAAAATAATTTTATTTTTAAAAAAATGTTTTATAAGGAATTTTTGATGTTGAATAATCAAATGAAGAGGAGAAAACGGAAGATATTGAAGAGGTACCTGTGAATGAAGAAGCAAACATTTTCCCCAGCAGTGAGTTTAGTGCTTTTCATTTTTGTTTAATGGTTTTTTTGTTTTTTTTAAATTTCTGGTTAACTAAAAAGGGGTAAAATGCATTATTAAAGTTATCGCCATTAATAATTTTAGTAATAATCATCATACCACCAATTAAAAAATGTTTTAAATTTTAATTATGAAGGTTTAGAAAAAAAACTTAATTATAATGAGTGCAATAAAATTGTTGAGGGAGGCACTTGTCAGGAATGAGTAAAAAATAAAAACACTTTTCAAAAAAAAAAATTTGATTTACCGGTATTAGTTTTAATCCAAATTCTAAAAGAACAAATTAAGCCAATCCTAAAAAACATAATATGTTAAAGACATCTATTCAGTCATGAAAAATAGGCAAATCTCTACATTTAATGGCAATGAATGATCCAAATTAATTAAAGACAACAATTAAGACTGCATTTTTAATACTGGCAGCATTTCTATTTCTAAGTCAAGTAAAAAATCTATTTTGCCAATTTCATTTTGTTTAAATGAGCTTCAATTCAAATTATAAAGAAAAATATAAATATATCCACTGTATAATAATTTTTAGTATGCAACTGTGATGCTGTTGCCAGGTGCTCCCTTTATGAATTAATCCAAACTAATAGTGAATATGGTTGCTCCTGGTGCCACATAAACAGTGAAGATTTGACCACCACTTCAAAAAAAAGGAAGAAAATGCTCCAAAAAAATTTACCCCTTTTTAAATTCAGCTAAACCATTCAGATCAATGGAAAGTTATAAACCTTATAAAGTTTGCTGGAAAGCCAATGAATTCCAAACATTTATTTTTACTTCTGGTTTAGTTTTTAATAAAATTAAGCCACTAAATTATTTAAATCATTTTTCAAAATTTTTGCAAGCTCTAATGTTAAGCCAAAATATCTCTGGCAAAGATATTAAAATAGCTAAAAAATTATAAAACAATTTTATTAAAGACATGCAAGAGTTATATGGCAATGCCTATTATACTTACAATGTGCATATTTTAAGCCATATAACACAATTAGTAACAGATTGGGGACCTTTGTGGGCAACTTCAGCATTTCCATTTTAGTTTTTCAATAGAAAAATTTTAAAAATGTTTTATGGTACTAAGACAAATTTCTTAAAAAAACAATTTGTCAACAAAGTTTTAGAAATGTCCCAATTTTCAAAATAAATGTGATAATAATTTTGCAAAAATATTTTTTGATGTATTAATTTTTTTAGTAGTTTACAGGTAGACATTTATTATAACCTAAATTAATTTTTAAAATTTACCAAAAAATGACTTAACAGCTTCATTTGGTAACATGATGAAATCATTTCAATTTTTTTGCATGTGTTGCCAAAATTTGTTTTTTTGCAACTAAAATTATTATCAGTGATAAGTATTAGTTATATTAATGATGTGTGGCCCTTGAAATACTTAAAATTTTTTATGGCTTTGTGTTAGGACCTGGAGAAGTTGTGGGTGTTTTTTAACTGGCCTCACTAGTTATGTTACAAAAATTTCACCTCACAGGTTATGGATTAAAGTTTACAACAATTTAATAAAGTTTCAAGTATTTTTACCAAATTAAATAAGTCTCTTTAATAAGATTACTGGTAAATTAGCATTGTAATTAATAAAATTATTTATGATTGCGATTGGTTAATATACAGTTATTGTTTTGCATGTTTATATATTCTTTACAGATACTGATGTTGTCCTGAACTCAATAAATGTAACACCTTTTAGTTAGAAGCAAGTGGATAACTCGCTCTAATTATAAAATCTGCTACAATCTAAATTGCATTTACTTGTTTTTCTAATAATTCATCAGTTATATTTTTATTTTTTATTAAATTTTTTTAAAAAAAACCTAATCCAAAAATAATAAATCGACAGACACTTGCTGAAATACCAACTAAAATATCCAAATCACTGGCATGTCTGGAAGACATAAAGCAAACAGTATATTGTGATTGGTTGTTACAATGCCACTTACTACAGTAACTGATCAACTGTATTTTAAAAACCATCACATTTCTTTCATTGGCTGTTCCCCACATACAAGTTTTAATAACATGTAAACAATAAGAAATAAATAAAAAGAGCAAATAACATAGCATTGGGGTATTGTTTACCCTAATGCCCCTGTAAGAGCAACTCTCCACATAGCCAAAAAATGTAAATCAGCCTTTGTGCCTTCAAACGAAGGCACAAATGGGTTAAATACGCCTTTATGGGCAAAATTGAGCACCACATTAATGAAACTCAGCCACATTTATGCAAAATGGCTATGGAAAATTTCAATTAATTAATTCGATTTTTGCTGTCCCATCCTGACCGACCTAACTCAAGTGTTATAGGGACAGTGGGGAAGACAGAGAGACATGAAAGACCAGAATGTCACCCCAGAAGAGAAAGTAGTCTCCCAGGCTCGAACCCGTGGAAACACCCTTCCCCTCAGCCTCCTTTTGCTGGATTACAGGAGTGCGCTACGCTCCCAGCGTAGCGCACAGATTTACCAACAAACAGATTTACCATCAAAGTCCTAGAGGCCAGACATGGGTTATTTATGGAATACATAACCCTATCATGTCTACTTTATGAATATAAAAATAAATTTTGATTTTTAAATAAAAACCTTTGTTTTCTATTAAAATTACTTTTTGCGTAAATTTGGTGGCACCCTTTATTACTACCTGATCTATGCCATTTAAAAATAAAAATTCAGAAGAAGGAGTTTTGACATTTAAACCAGTTATGCAGCCAAGTATAAGTATTTAATTGCTATTTGACAGTGAATTTATTAGAAATTTTCTAGCAATAGTAGAATGGAAGGAAGAAGAAACTGTAATTTTTCTAGATATATTTTAAGCCCATTCTGACAATATTGGCCTCATGAAAAAATTTAAAAACAACTTTGGTATTTAATTTATAATCAAATCCAAAAATCAGGATTTCAGAAGACTGACTGCAGCACTGTAATAATAGGTATAGAATTATTATAAAAAAAATTGAGGAAAATTATTCAAAAATGAAATATGAACCAAATGAGCCATCACTATTTGCAGAACAGCAAGGTTATTGTGTTATCTTAAAAAAATGGATACTAAAATTTCATTAAATTCAAATGTTGGTAACTTACAAAAGCATTTTATTTGATTGAAATAAAATGTATTAACTAAAACCCAATGAACTTACTTTAATTTTTAAACAAAAATAAAGCTCGTGAAGGAAAATAAAATAAGATGACTATATTTTTGAGCACAAAATAAATAAATGACAGCTTAAGAATATATTAAATAACAAGTTTATCAATGGATTAGGAAACAGTTAACCTTTTTGTAAACCATGACCAATGCAAAATAAAATATAGTTGAATCTTTAAGATCCTTGTAAATAGTATGCTTTCTATATAGATTTATTTCAAAACACATAATTAAGAAAAAATTGTTAAAAATTAAAACTTTTTTTTGCTTCTCCACTTCTCTCCTGAAGTGTGAATTCTCAAAATAATTTTGTCAACCACACACTGATACTTATGCCAAATGTGGCTTACTTTCAGCAGCAATATCAGTAAAACCTGGCAATTGAATAACAAGAACAGTACTGATTTAGAAATCAACAACAGAAAAGCTGAGAGCACAAGAAATCATGAAGAAATATACTATATCATCTTAGCTCCTTACAAGTGATGGATGAATGTGGTTAATGGATCTTAAACAAGTTATTGAGCTATACAGAGACAAACAAAATCTCTGGGATGTGTTTCTTTTCAACTATAAAAATTTTGATGATATCATCTCTTCAATTAATTTTGTTGCCAGTGAAATGAATTTAGCTGGCTTCAGTGACAAAGATACCTGTAAAAAAATAGAATCCTTTAGTCAACTTATCATCAGATACTTTTAAAAATTGAAAAAAAAAAAAAAAAATAGTTCAAGACCAAAAATAAAATGGTTTTCAGCCATGGACTTTATTATGGCAAGAAGCAGTACAAAGAATAAAGAAACATAATAGCAATTTAGTGAGTAAATTTATTTTCATAATTAAAACTTGTCACTAATGGCAGGAAGTGCATGATGATGAGAATGAAAAAGTAGAGGAAATTGATCACTTAATACAACTTGAAGTCTGTTGGTGGGCCTTTGGCTAAAATGCTTGTAGCCACCTAATGTTTATATTTTAAAACTCTGTTATTTCTTAGATAAAAGTCTCCAAGTACAGTAGAGCATCGATATTTTGGACGTAAAAAATCCGGAGCGTTGATATTCCGGATTCGATAAAATCCGGATTATCAAACGTTCGAACCACCAGTGCTGTTCAAAAGACCACAAAACTTGATAAATTTTTTTTAAAAAAGGCTAAAAAGGTTTAACTTCTGTATCCATCAGAGTGAATTGTGATCGATTTTAGCAAGTTTTTTTAAACATTGATGACATCAATTGGCCCTTTTACTATGCATTTCAAAAATCCAAACAAATTGATAATCCAGATGGGGTCTGGTTTTAATTAGTCTGGAATATCGCTGCTCTACTGTACTCATAATCCAGGAAAACGTGGTGGCAGAGAGCTGGATTGTGCTCACTCCTTTTAATTCACTAAAGAAGTGAGTAGCTTTATAGGTTTCTGTTTTGATTGTTTTTTTTAAAAAAAAACTTTAAATGTCATTAATTTATTTACAAAAAAGGTTCGGCAGGAGAAGGCTCCTTGTATAACTGTCCTTTTATCATTGTATAACTGTCCTGTCATATGTCAGGTTCAAAAACACCATTTGGAACTGCTAATAAACCAAGATTATTTATGAGAGGTTGTACATCAACAGTTCAATGGCTATTGTACATTCATAAAGTGATTTTTTGCAGTAGGAAAATGCATTCGTTCATTATTTTTTTTGTACTAGCATGTGATTTTATGCATTAGTGACAATAAAAGTAACTTAAAATCAGTGTATTTCATACGATGTGTGTGAAATAGATTTGCCAGCAAAGGTTCAACTCTTTGGCAGACTCAATCATAAAACTTTGGAACCCCTACTTTTTTTATTTAATTTTAGCAAAATTATCAACTTTAGTGGGCAATATCTTTTCAGGGTTTCCATCATGACTACCAGCCTTAATTGTAACATATTTTTAATTACTTTGATAGTTTAAAGGATTAACTACAGTAGTTTACAGCACTTGCTTGGTCATTGCTTTTAAGAAGTTGTAGTAGCATAATAACTACTCTATTTTTATTACAATGGTGATTGTCATTTCTCAGGTTCATTCACAAGTCTTTATTTTCTTGTTTAAGTCAATTAATGATATACACTATATTATTAAATGGCATAAACAAAATTGCTGTATATTATACAGCAGTTCTAAAAATATGTGCAGCACAATAGACACTTTCAATAACAATAAATTATAAATGTTAGTTTATTGGATACATAAAATATTGCAGCAAATAGTTACAAAACCAAGAGTTTTTAGTAAATTGCATCTATCATTAATTAATTTGAGATTAAAGTACAAGAACTCCACCAATAAATATAACTTTTCAGTAATTTTAAATTTCATTTTTGTAGAATTAAATCATAAACTTTATTTGTTGCTTTTCAAACCATATCTGGGTCAATTTATTTGAAGAAAAAAAAATTATTCAAAAAGTAAAATCATTCAAACATTTACAAATAAAAGTGCGACCCTAATCACATTTTAACATCAAAATTAAAATTGTTTAAAGTTTGATTAGAAGATGAAATACAGATCACCCTTTTTATTTTATGAAGTTTCAAAAATTTCCCAATGATGCTTGGCCAACTGACAACGAAGAAAGCCCAACTCTGAACCTACATGGCTCTCATTCTGAAGAAAAAGATTAAGAGCAGGAAGATCTGTTTGCCTACTGCCAGTAATGTGGAAGATACTTGATAAATTGTTGTATGCTCAACCTATGTTCTACTTTGGAGAAAGGAGCCCACTTCTCTGTCAGTAAGTCACCAGTTGTGTAGACCATTTTTTAATGGGAGGAGCCACTTCTCAGAGAGTTTTAAAAGATAAGTGGCTATCTACAGGGTTCATGTTTAGAGTCAACAGTAAAGACACATAAAATCAATGTAAATCTGATCTTTCTTAACCACTTGCACATCGTCAACTGTGCAATAGATAAAAAATCTGCAGATTTGGCCTGCAAAAATTTAGTTTCACTAGCACAACACACAACCATAGAGAAAAGTCCCTGCCAAGCAACCTGTAAACCATTACTAGCTATTCAAAATGTGAAGGGTTAGGAAATATTCAATGCCAGTGAGTTTCTAATATTGAAGTGGTGTTTTTTTATACTTATATATATTTGAAATTGTCTTCCCTCACTTGGATAAGGTGCAGAAGTTGAAAATTTTTGAAAGCAAAAAGTCAAATAAATTGGAGTCTAGTAGGACACAATTTATAGGTACGGCAAATTGGCAAACATACCTAAAGTAAGGTAAACTTAAACATTATTACTTTCTATTTTATTTTTTATGGGTGATAAAATTATGTTGTATTGTAATGGCAATGAAAAGTTGGAAAAGCTAGCATATTTTATCTTGTGCATAATTATCATGCGCTAAATTTTGTGATGTCATGGCAGCCATCATAGTAAGATTTTGCCGTGTAATTTTCACTATACTGTAAATGTACATGTAGTAATATATTAAAATTGTAATCAAATAAATCAATAATTTTATTTTAACTGTATGTGTGCGATTTATTAATAATAATTCAATGGATAATAAAGTACGTTTGTTTAGCTTAATGTATTTTCAGATTTATTTTAAAGCCATATTGAATTTGGTACATAGGAGGATACAATTTTATTAAAATACATGTATTGTAAATTTAAAAGCAGCTAGAGATGCAATTGACGCTGCCAATTTGAAGTGGGAGAAATTCAGCAAATGTGTGGCAACAATTTTTGGCCCTAAAAATTATAAGAAACTGGAATATTTGCACAAAATAATAAAGGATGCAGAAGCCTTACATTTACTTAAGGAGTGCTTTAATATTGTTAAGGTATTCATTGTTTGAAATAAATTTTAATAAATACTTTAATTAAATAATTTTAAGGAATTCAACAAGTTAACCAACCAGGAGAAATTGTCCACATGCCAACCTTTTTTTCAATTTCTTTATTGATAAAGTTTTGAAGAACAGGTCTTTGCCACTTTCACAAATGCCTGAAAGTAGTGAAAAGGGTGCTTTAAGGTTTTCATCTGGATATGTCATTCAAAAATTAAATTAAATTCATGCAACATCCACTCCAAACTGGCAATTATTCCTTAAAATTGCTACTCATGAAGAAAGCTTGGATGACAGCAAATGGTTGATCAAAGAAAATGATAGAGGTCAACTGGTAAGACCAAGTAACGATTTTATCAGGATTTGTGACTCAATTGATAAATTGTATTTGGAAAATTTTTTAAAATTTTAATGGAAGCTTTACAAAAAATATTTTCATTGAGAAAACCCAGCTAAACGAAAATATTTTAACCCTCAAGAATAATTTTAATTTAGTTTTGACTTCTCCTCACTCAGAAATTGTGTGAAAACAAATTATTGAGCACATTTTTGACCTAGCTAGCAAATCAACTGCTATGAATGACTCCGGTGACTCAAAAACACTGGCTTCAATAAAATTATGCTTATGTTTGCAGCTGTATTTTTGCAAAGTCCATGCCGGCATGACTGGTTAATGGTTTTAAATTGTTTTGGATATTTTCTGGTTGGCAACAATATATATTTTTTTATATTTAGGCAGCGTATATTAGTTGCAAAATATCGACAATAGCATTTTTTCTTAAACTAACTAAAATGGCTGACTTATTTTTGAACTTCCCGCCGCTTTTTAACTACACACGCCGCTGCATTTTCCACAGCATAAAAAGCAACAAATTGTTGGCGCTGTAACTTCCTTACTATATAATTCCTTGCTGTAGGCTATACGTGTAGAAATTGAATTTTGGCTTGATGGTAAATATTTCAAATTACGCATGAAAATAAATTCAATACAACAGTTTGTGTTTGAAATAAAATCCATACAAACAAATAAAATTTAGAATACCCATTCGAAAACATAGATGCGTTTCGAATGTGAATCGCTAGAGGTTAGGCGTAGCCTACATATACGTAGAATGAGCGCGTGTACGACTGGGTATCTTCTTCGCATTTCGTCTCTCGAAGCGTGTTTCAAAACGTATTATATTTGTTCATTATTGATCTTGAAGACTTTATGAACAATTTAATATAATACAGTATGAGCTGCTTGTATGAGATAAATTACGCATCAACGGCAAGTAGTAAAAATGGAACAGCGAAATTTCAGCACCTTCTAATCGTCAACCATCTTGTCTACTCGATCCGAGTCGATCGGTGAAGAAGACGAATGACGTAGTTGAGTTGTTGTTTTCTAGTCTGATTATTTCCTACGCGGGTGACGTCACTCATAATGCAATTTAGTTTGAAATTTTAGAATATAAAAAAACTACCGTTTCATAATCGAGAACTTACTTGATTTATAGTAATTAAAATGTAGCAATATTTTCTGATTAAATAAATAAAGCCAATAAAAATAATACATTTTATTTAGTCGTCACCCATAATTATGATGTTTAGAATGGTGTACGTAACGACGATACTAACCGCTCAGCGCTTGTCTCTGCCAGGTTTTAGCTTATTACGACAGTGTTGTCAATCCACGAGGGCTGCCCATAAATTGCGAAATTTGGTTAAACGACCAAAACTAAACTCAATTTCATC
>JAQGAY010001155.1:0-16215 GCA_034698085.1 Polydesmus angustus | reverse complement strand
AAATGATTTTTTTTTTCAATGAATTTTTTTTTTTCTGGTAATTTTTTTTTTTTTTTTTCTTGTAAATAAATTTTTTTTTGTAGGGTAAATGAATTATTTTTGTCGATGAATTTTTTTTTCTAGTAATTTTTTTTTTAATCAATTTTTTTTTTTTAACTGTAAATTTTTGTCAATAAATTTTTTTTTTTGTAATATTTTTTTTTTAATTAAATTTTTTCTGCACTGTAAATAAAATTTTTTTTTTTAAATTTTTTTTTTTTTTTTTTTTTTTGTGTGGGAAATGAATTTTTTTTTGTCAATAAATTTTTTTTTCTGGTAATTTTTTTTCTTGTAATTTTTTTTTTTTTTTTAATAAATCTTTTTTCTGGGATTTTTTTTTTTTTTTGTAATTAAATTTTTTTTCGGTAAATGAATATTTTTTTTTTTACGTAAAAATTTTTTTGAAAATTGTTTTCTTAAATTTTTTTTTTTTTTGTAAATTTTTTTTTCGATTGAGCTTTCTGTGCCACCATAGTAGAGGTTTTTCTCGAGGGAGTGAAGGGGAAGAAAAGAGGTGTAGCAGAGGAGCTGGAAGCGCACTTTTGTTAGGATTTTGTGTCCTCTAAAACTAGAAAATTCCGGTGGGGTTTTTTTTTTCCTTCTTTAAAAAATAATTCCATCAAATCCTTTTTTGTTTTTTTTTGTTAATGAAAGAACTCAAAACACACAAAAAGAAAGGGGAAAAAAATAGAGCAAAAATAGCCCAGCGGTTAATCCCCCGGCTAAAAAAGTTTTTCACTTCAAAAAATTAGTCGTGAGTTTTTTAAAACTTCATAAAATCTATATTATAAAACAAAGTTGGTGTTTTTGGTGTGTGTGTGTGTGTGTGTGTGTGTCCGTACGGCCACAACTTTTTAACCGCTTGACCTAGACTTATTAAATTTTTACATTATATAGGGCCGAAAATATCTAGGTCAACGCAAAAAATAATACAATTGTAGGACCATTTTGAAAATTTTCGAACGCCAACTTAGATTTCGCATTTTGGGTTAACGCTATGGCCGATAGCGGACAACGATTAATCGAACTTGGCGCATTTCGCAGCGCCCAAACCCCTGGACAAACGCTCATAAAATTTTCGCATCTTATACGGCCGAATAAATCTAGGTCAACCCGAAAAAATTATAATTTTAGGACCTGTTTTACATTTTCGAACGCCAACTTAGATTTCGCATTTTGGGTTAACGCTATGGCCGAAAGCGGACAGATATTAGTCTAAGTTGCCGCATTCGCATAAACGTTTTGCTCATAACCAATGTTCCAGGAAAAACTATCGATAACCTTTTACTACAATCCAGGCTTAACACAAACGCGGAGCGATAATCTCTTAAGCAGTGTTCCATAGGAATTCCAAAATGGAGGAACCTCCTTTTTTGGGCAAGTATTTTTATAATTAATAACTTTATTACATTTACAAATTTCATTTAACTTTATCTTGGCTACTTTTTTAAACATTAGTAACTCTAAATTAACAATTTTAAACAACAGCCGGTATCTATATAATAAAGTAAAAACAATCGAATCTTTTCGTTTCTTTACTTAACCTAATACGATTTACATTGGTAAATTAATACTGTTTTTACATTAGTATTTTGTAGAGCGCATTTTCTGCATGAATTTGTGCTACCATTTGCGGCATATATTCTATATTTTTCTACATAATTCTACAGCCGGTATCTATATAATAAAGTCAAAACAACCTAATCTTTTTTTTTCTTTACCTCGCATATTACGATTTACATTGGTAAATTACTACCGTATTTACATTTGTATATTGTAGAGCGAATTTTGTGCTATCGTTTGCAGCATAAATTCTACATTATTTATTATTATTAATTATTATACTGTGACAAATATAGTAATTAATAATTATTTCTGTCTACATTCTTATCAATAAGGCTATTAGAATGTTTATATAACATACCGTACGTATACACAGTTAATCTAAATTGGCGTATTTCGCAGCGTCGTAATGGCTCGAACAAAACTAATGAATTTTTCGCACATTATAGGGCCGATAATATCTAGGTCAACCATAAATAAATTAAATTTTAGGATATTTTCGAACGCCAATGTTATTATTACTATTCGAATGTTTCATAATACAGCACATATACACAGTTAACATTTGCTGAACAAAAGTAAAGATTTTTTGAGTTTCTGTGATTTTATTTACATTTCATTATAATTCAGCATTTACCAAATATTTAATTAAAATTTTGTTAACATACTACGTTATTGATTAATATAATCTAACATTTTGGCAGGTGTCTGTGATTTAAAAATTGCCGATACAAAAGGAGTTTCTGCGATTTAAACATTGCCGATACACAAAGAATTCCGCTACTTAAGAACCTCAAATTCTTATGGTACAAAACATTTTTTTAATAAAAAAAAATAAAATTATTATTTTCTTCCGATTTTTTAGGTGCAACGTTACCTGTTGTTGAGTTAATCCAACATTTAACTTTTTTATGCACCTTCAATTTAAGTGATTTCTATACAATTAATTATAGGTAATGATATAGTTTAAAAAAATTAATACCGGTACCAAAAATTAATTACAATATTTCTGCTTAGGTGCACCTTTTGTTAACTGTTGTTGAGCTATCCGACATTTAACTCTTTTGTATGCATCTGCAATTAAATAGGTAATGATTAAATCTACTAAAAAAATCATTTAGACTACAAAAATGTTTTAACAAAAATATTACAATATTTCTGCATTTGTAGCTTTAGTGTTCCATTCTGTGACATTCTGTGTTTGTAATTTCTGCCTATATTTAAAATGCTTAGGTGCACTGTTTGTTAACTGTTGTTGAGCTATCCGACATTTAACTCTTTTGTAGGCATCTGCAATTAAATAGGTAACGATTAAATCTACTAAAAAATCATTTAGACTACAAAAATGTTTTAACAAAAATTAATTACAATATTTCTGCATTTGTAGCTTAAGTGTTCCATTCTGCGACATTCTGTATTTGTAATTTCTGCCTAAATTTAAAATGCTTAGGTGCACCTTTTGTTAACTGTTGCTGAGCTATTCGACATTTAACTTTTTTATATGCATCTACAATTAAATAGGTAATGATTAAATCTACTAAAAAACTCATTTATAGACTGATTTAATTATAATATTTCTGCATTTTTAGCCTAAGTATTTCTTTTTGCGACATTCTGTGATTGTAATTCCTGTGTCCTGTATTTCTACTCAATGCATGGTTTGACATTGCTAAATTTTGTCAAAATACTTCAATTTTTAATTGTAATTAATTTAGTAGTTTTAAATAATGCCTAAAAGACATGCAGTTTTTAATCAAGATCTTATTGAAACTAAGCGCTTGAGAGTTTTAAGAGAGAATCAATCTGAAAATGAAAGAGCTGCTACACAAGAACAAAACAAGATTCAAAAGGCTAATAGAAGAAACAATGAACTGCCTGAACAAACTGTTGCACGGCAATTGGCAAACAGGAGTCAGAATGCAGCCAGGAGGAACAATGAAATGCCTGAACAAACTATTGCACGGCAATTGGCAAACAGGAGTCAAAATGCAGCCAGGAGGAACAATGAAATGCCTGAACAAACTATTGCACGGCAAATGGCAAACAGGAGTCAGAATGCAGCCAGGAGAAACACTGAAACTCCTGAGCAAACTGTTGCACGGCAAATGGCAAACAGGAGACAGAATGCAGCCAGGAGAAACACTGAAACTCCTGAGCAAACTATTGTCCGGCAAATTACAAACAGGAGTCAGAATGCGGCCAGGAGAAACATTGAAACACCTGAGCAAACTATTGCACGACAAACAAGAAATAGGATTCAGAATGCAGCCAGGAGAAATGAAATACGAGGACAGACAATCCAAAGACAGGGAAGGCTAACCGTTAACAATTGGCTTTATATAAAAGATGAAGCCTTCAAGTACGATGTAACACTAAACTATGCAAATTTCCCACAAATCGCAATTGGGGCCATGACTTTCAAGTGCAAGTTCTGCAATGCATTCAAGTTTAAAGGAGAAACACCTGGTCTTTGCTGTTCAAGTGGAAAGGTTTCACTACAACCATTGCATGATTTACCTGAACCATTATTAAGTTTATTAAATTCAAATCATCCTAAATCAAATGAATTCCTCAATAACATCAGAAAATATAATTCATGCTTCCAAATGACTTCATTTGGAACCAGTGTTCCAAGACAACATGGCCAACAATTTATGCCTACTTTTAGAATTCAAGGCCAAGTATATCACAAAGCAGGTTCACTGTTACCAATGCCTAACAATGATGCAAAATTTTTACAAATTTATCTTCTTGGAGATGAGGAACATCAGATACAACGGCGTTGCAGTATTATTCCTGGAACCGACAGAAATTTACTTGAATCATTGCAAAGAATGCTTCATCAACATAATCATTATATTAGAACTTTCAAGACAGCATTAGAAGAAAATCCTTCTGAAGATATGAAAATTATTATCAAAGCGGATAAGAAGCCAGCTGGAACACATGAACGTGTATATAATGCACCAATTGTAAATCAAGTTGCGATTATCATTGTTGGAAATGATTTTGAGAAACGAGATATTGTATTGAAGATGCGCAGCAATGAATTAAGAAACATATCAGAAACACATATTTCTTATGATGCTTTGCAATACCCGCTAATGTTTCCCTTTGGTGAAGATGGATATGCAATCAATCTCTATCAAGTTCATCCAGGTACTTCCAATGCTACCACAAAAGCAGTATCTGCGAAGTCATATTATTCGTATCGTCTAATGATTCGTCCAGTAGAAAACCACTTACTAAACTACAAACAATTATTTCATCAATATTTGGTAGACATGTATGCCAAAATTGAAACAGAACGACTTCTATTCATTAGACTAAACCAGAAAGAATTACGAGTTGATGAATATATTCATTTAAAAGACTCTGTAGCTGCTGATGGAAATGCACAAAACCATGGTCAATTAGTAATTTTACCCTCTACACACACAGGAGGACCTCGCAATATGCATGAGTATGCACAAGATGCAATAACTTATGTTCGCCATGGAGGAAAGCCATCACTTTTTATAACCTATACGTTCAATCCAAATTGTAAAGATTTGGAAGAAAATTTGATCAATGGCCAAAAAAAAACAGATAGACATGATTTAGTAGCAAGGATTTTTCGCCAAAAATTAATTAAACTAATTAATGTGCTCATTAAAGGACAAGTTTTTGGACCAATCAAATATTGGTTGTACTCTGTTGAATGGCAGAAACGAGGACTTCCACACGCACACATTTTGATTTGGCTGACCAATGGACTTAATCCAAATCAAATTGATGACATCATTTCTGCAGAAATCCCAGATCGAACAATTGATGAAGAACTTTACAACATTGTAGTAAAAAACATGGTGCATGGGCCATGTGGAGATCTAAATCGAAGGTCACCTTGCATGAAAGATGGACGATGCACGAAAAAGTATCCGCGTAAATTAATAAATGAAACTCAAACTGCAGTAGATGGTTATCCATTGTATCGGCAAAGAAAACCTGGAGAAGGTGGAAACATGGCAAATGTTAAAGTAAATTCTGAATTCAAAGATATAGATAATCGATGGATTGTTCCTTATAGTCCTTTGCTCCTTAAAATGTTCAATGCTCACATCAATGTGGAGTCCTGCAATTCGGTAAAATCAATTAAGTACATTCTTAAATATGTCCACAAAGGATCAGATCAAGGCGTGTTTGCTGCACATTCAGGAAATAATGAACTGGATGAAATTGCAGAGTATCAAGCAGGGCGATACATAAGTAGCAATGAAGCTGCATGGCGCATTTTTGGATTTCCCATTCATGAACGCTATCCAACTGTAATGCACCTAGATGTTCATTTGGAAAACGGTCAACGAATATATTTTAATGTTGACAATTTTCAGCAGCAAATTATCAACCCACCTAAAACAACATTGACAGGATTTTTTGAATTGTGCAAAGCTGACAACTTTGCAAAGACATTACTTTATTGCGAAGTTCCTCAATTCTACACATGGGATAAACGAGTTAAAAATAACAGAAAGTTCGAAAGACGTAAGCAAGGTGATATTGTAGAAGAATATGATGGCATTCATTCAAATGATGCTCTTGGTCGTGTTTACACAGTGCATTTACATAATGCAGAATGCTATTATTTGCGAATGCTGCTACACAAAGTTAAAGGACCAACTTGCTTTAATGATCTACGCACTGTTAATGAAGTGTTGTATGACACTTATCAGGCAGCATGTGTGGCACTGGGACTTCTAGAAGATGACAATCAGTGGAATGAATCATTAAGGGAAGCCACACAATCTGATTCACCCGCAAAAATTCGAGCTCTTTTTGCAATTATCTTAACCTGTTGTGAGGTTGCAAATCCTAAAATGCTTTGGGAAAACCACAAAGAAAGTATGTCTGAAGACATTCTCAATCGATTACAACAGGAAAACATTGACTTGCGTATAGAGTACAATGGAGATATTTTTAATGAAGCTTTGATTGCTATTGAAAATAAAGTTCTAGACATGACTGGAAAACATCTACCACAATATGGAATTCCCAGTCCATCACGGCTCACATCAGAAAATCTTAATCGTGAAATACTACGTGAACTTGCATATGATGCTGCTGAAATGAATGAATAATATGTAAGAATAAATGAGCCACTTCTGAACGATGACCAGCGATCAATTTACTTAAAAATTTTACAAAATTTGCGGGATAAAAAAGAAGGAGTTATTTTTATTGATGCACCAGGAGGAACAGGTAAAACATTCCTAATTAACTTGCTGTTGGCCAAAATTAGAGGACAAAAAAAAATTGCTCTTGCAATGGGTTCATCTGGAATTGCGGCAACATTAATGACAGGAGGAAGAACAGCTCATTCAACACTCTCACTTCCAATTGATCTCATTCATAATGATGTTCCCATGTGTGGCATAAAAAAGAACACTGGAAAAGCAACTATGCTTCAACAATGCAAAGCAATTTTTTGGGATGAGATATCAATGATGCACAAGCACGGCTTAGAAGCTTTGGATAGAACACTTAAAGATATTCGCAACAACAAAACATTAATGGGTGGTTTGACAATTGTATTGGCTGGTGATTTTCGACAAACCCTTCCAGTTATTCCAAGAGGCACAATGCTTGATCAAATTAAAGCCTGTATAAAGTCTTCTTATTTATGGAACCATGTCGAATGCATGAAGCTAAAAACAAATATGCGTGTCCAGCAATCAAATGATGACAAAGCAAAAACATTTGCTGAATATTTGCTAAGCATTGGCAATGGAAATGAGAAAGTGAACTTGGAAAATGGCAAGATAAAACTATGTGACATTTTTTGCAATTTCTGCCCTAATATTCAGAATTTAATTGAAGCATGTTATCCCAATCTTATTCTAAATATCAAAAATCACAATTGGTTACAAGAACGCACGATATTGGCACCAACAAATGATAAAGTTGATGAAATAAATATTTCAATTCAAAGCATGATGCCTGAAGCTGAAAAGATATTTTATTCAATAGATAAGATTTTAAATGAGGATGAAGCAACCAATTTCCCAGTTGAATTTCTGAATTCATTAAATCCATGTGGAGTTCCTCAACACAAACTAATTTTAAAAGTTGGAAGTCCAATCATGCTGCTGCGAAATTTGGATCCTCCAAAATTGTGTAATGGCACAAGATTAGTTATAAAAGCAATGCACACATATGTCATTGAAGCCATAATTATAACTGGTGCATCTAGAGGCGAAATTGTTCACATACCACGTATTCCCATAATTCCAAGTGATTTTCCATTTGAATTTAAGCGTCTACAATTTCCTGTCAGATTGGCTTTTGCTATAACAATCAACAAATCACAAGGGCAATCACTGCAAGTTACAGGAATTAATTTGCGTGAAGAATGCTTTTCACATGGACAATTATACGTAGCAACATCGAGAGCCACAAACTCTGACAATTTGTTTGTACTAGCAGATCAAAACCACTCCACCAAAAATATTGTTTATTGCCAAATTTTGAATTAACTATATTCACTAATTATCAGGGTAAAGTTTGGTATTTTCATAATAATTATTGTACACATTTTTGCGTAATTTAACAATTTTTTCATTTTAGTTCGTATATATTTCTGCAATTTTTGATGGATAGTTTTCTTATTATACTAATGTTTATGTTTAAAAAGGTATTGCTGGATATTTGTTGTATTGTTAAACATTTATACTGTACTAATTATTGAAATGCTTTTTTACAGTTTGTGGAGACTTAAATTTCAGTAAAAAGATTGAAATTGCTATGCAATAGCTTCCCTAAAGGTTATTAATATAATTGTTTATCAACATTTGAATTATTAGTGTTACTTAAGAATTTTTTCCTTTTAGTTCATAAATATTTTTACAATTTGGGCACACATACTTCACTTTAAAACAGGCATTACTGGATATTCGTTATATTTTTAAATGCTTATTATTTAAATGTTTATTTTACATTTTTTGGACCCCTGTTAAAGTTAAATAATTTTATTTAAATTGCAATGTAATAATTATTCTTTTCATTGTAATTGTTCCCCTAAAGTTTATTAAAATTTTATTTACCAATAAAAAACATTAGCTATCAATGTTTCAAGTAAATCCCCATCCCGGGCAACGCCGGGTACTTTCTCTAGTATTCGATAAAATATCTGTACTTTTATAAGAAGCGATTGAAATTATTAAATTTTATTCGCACTCGAAAAGCTCCCCCTTACAACATCCATTGATTTAACGCTAATGTAAACAAAAGCAGGCTGTGCCGTAAAACACCCTGTATACACACCCTGTATACACACTTTACATTTAATTTACGGATAAGTTTTTTAAACTTTTAGTAGCAACTTTTTTGTCACAAAAATAAAAAACAATATTAATTTATACATAAACTATCGACACTGTATTTAATAATTACGCACTAAAAAAAATAAAGGTTATTTAGCATAATACAACATTTATAGTTGCAGTCTAATAAAACACCAATTAAATACTAATTAAAATCTTAGAACAAACGTGAATTCTGCTTTCTAGTTTTGTCTTCGAACTGCTCATCAAAATGTGCGCAAATTCTTAAAAGGTCGAAAAATTGCGCTTCGGACTATTCCAATTTAAACTCGACAATCCTCTTTTTATAATCGAATTCCGTCGAGAGTTTATAGTGAAATTGCATAGCGCAGAACATGTCAAGTAGGGTCTGAAATACCTACATATTATACAAATAAAATCATTAATTAAGTCAATTAATTTGTTAAGGTGCAATAATATTATACCATAAGAAAGAGGCTCTCGTCCACCGGAACGTAACAGCCCACGTTAAACCAATCATCGTCACTCAAAATCACGTTCATTAACCAGCCATTAAAATCAATCGAACGCTTAATAATAATAATCAAAATGTAAAAGAAAATTAATAGTCTTCAAACTTTTAATACAAGTATAGGGTGTCCCACGGAGAACGCAATTTTTAAACAATTAATAAATCAGTCAAATGTTAATGAAAATGAACTATTTTCTCTGAATTTACATTAATTAACACTTCCCATTTAATAATAACAAAAAACAATTGTTAGAATATAACCTCTACAACTGAGTCGGCACGTGTAAACATGCTCACTTTGACAGCTAAAGCTTTTGCGTACTTGCAGCCTGTACCTGCCGACTGCATCTCACCACGTGCCGGCGTGCCGACTCAGTTGTAGAGGTGGTATTTTAAAAATTATTTTTCATTATTAAATGGGAGATGTTAGACTGTTAGTTAACGTAAATGTATATAAATAAATGCATTGACTGATTTATTAATGCGCTCTCCGTGGGACACCCTATAATTTAAACTTTTATACTTTTAATAGTTTTAGTGATTGTCTCTTCATCTCGTTAAGTGATTTACTAATCCGACGAACAAATTGCAGCCGCTAGAAATAAACAATAATAATATTATATTATTTTAATTAGCAAAAATATAACTTTACTTTTGAATTAGCCTTAGCAATGGAATTGAAACACAGTACACACGAAATAAAATTGGGCAAAGTTGATGGGAAAAAAAATACCATCAAACAATAAAAGAGCACGCTATGGAAAGAAAGCGTGGCAGCCACTTGGTAAAGATTAATGGCGCAAGTGAGGGCTAAAACTGGGCTAAAAACCACATTGACTTTCCGGGCTAATTCCCGCACTCTCTCGTAATTGTCTCTAAATTCAGGGCTTAATTCCGCCTGAGTGTTTAGGGTAGGAGGAGCTAAACTCTCACTTAACAACTCTATTAAAATAGAGAAAAAGAGGCAACAGTGGGACTGAACGAAGCCTAAACTTACAACGTAAATGACGAACGCGCCGCATCCAATAAGTAAATAATAATAATAATTATCAGTTTCACACGAAATCAAAAACGTAAAAGCTGCAGAATCAAACGCAATTATTAGTAAATTTATGACGCCTACAATCATACTAAATTGAAAGCATTTATGAACGTGGCCCCATACATGACTCGAGTGCTTATTATTTCGCTGAATAATAAATCGAATGGCATCGGTTAGATCGATGTTTTTGGTGGCCACCCAAACGTAAACGTAGGTTAGAAAGGAGAGAAGGGAATAAGCTACTAAAATCTTTATCATTGATTCCTGGTTGAAAACCTTTTCCTCCTGCGGCTGCGAGGCATTTAAAACAGCCTGGCTCGCTTCGTCGTACCTTGACCACATGGCAAAACATAAAATGAAGCAGAGTATGAAAATGCCGTAAACGCAGTCGTAAATCTTCCATGCCCATTGGTTTCGGACGAGACGTGTTTTGGGCCTCAATTGAATCCCGCATACAGTAAACAAACGCTCGTAAAACACTAAAACATCACCGATGGAAAACCGCATTTTGCCTATAATATAGGCCTACGTACGCCGTTCTTTTCGCTAGGAAGGAAAATTTACGAATAAGTGGAAATGGAAAATGTTGTTATTCGTTTGAAAGTTAGAAATTATAAATTTGTTGGAATATGAAAAGGAAAAATGCATTAGCAAAGTCAACAAATGCGAAAATTTTCCGTTCATCGAGGTAGGCCTATAATATAATAGGTGTTTGCATACTTTAATGCACGTCGTATATTATATGCTATTCATTACGTATTGATTTTCCCAGAACGAAGAAAGAAAAGTGCGTGTCACGTTGTAAGTGTCAACATTAAGCTCGTACATGGGAGAAACAACAGGTCGGATCGATACTCCATAGCCACGCGGAAATTCAAATGCTATTCATTACGTATTGATTTTGGAGTAAGAAAGCGTGAAAAGCGTCTTCGTCACTCGCAGTATAGTTGTGTGCTACATGGAAAACAACATGTCGGATCGATATTCCACAGCGACGCTTACTCGATAATTTTTATGCTATTCATTACGTATTGATTTTGGAATATGAAGCGTGAAAAGCTCTATAGACTATGGTTGCAACGTTCGATTAAATTATGTCAATTTCACCTCGGAGACCAGACATATGAAATATTTAAACATATGAAAATTATATTCAAATCCTAATTTTGATGATGATGATAATAATAATAATATTAAACTCTACTTCATTTTTAACACAGCAAAAAAGGGGGGGGGAAAAAATAGCATGAGTGAGGTACGCGTACCCTGCTTTGAAGACCCTCAGTTACAGTACATCACTGGTTACGTCATCGTTTCTATTTCACATTTCCTTACAATAACAAACTTCACCAGATTCTTAATTACATTCTCGTTTCGACGGTTTTAATAAGCACAATAATTATGAAGAATGCTTAAAAATAATAATTATTATAATAGGCACAGTGTGTAAAATTATTGATGGAAGGAGGAGTGTTTTCTTTAAAAAAAATATCAATAATGTAACTATTTTTTTTTTTTGCAGGTGATTTGTGCTGTTGCTGGATGATGATGACGACACATGAATCGATTGAGGAACCAAAAAATTATTTCTACCTTTAAAAATGAAAGGGCGTTTTTGGTGAATGGAAGCGTGGTGGATGTTAAAAATGAGTAAACAAATTTTAGTTTTTCAGTTTTTAAGAAATCAATTCTTTTACATGCTTCTTTTTTTATATATGTATAGCTGTAATTCGTTTGTTGGTCATTCATCATCCTCTCAACCACAACTAGACGACGCCTAAGCCAGGACTGACCATTATTGATGTTCCACGGTGGTTTTAAGGCCACCAAAATGGTAAACCCGCTCAGCCGGGTTTTCAATTATTTGTTAGGGTTATATGTTGAAATCCAATGGCAACTGGAAGGAGCTTCTGGTTAGTGGAGCTTCTTCCAGTAAAAGTGTTTAATTGTGTATTTTATTGACAGCAACTCGGATGGAAAAAAAAAAGTGTAAGTCAAATGTACTTAGCTATAAATACGATACATGCATAAGCCCAGCACTACACTCTCTTTTACCCACTGCTCACGGGTAAATTTCCCCACTGCTCACGGGGAATCTGCAGGGCGTATCGTGGTTAGGTTTCAGGGGACCATCAACATGAAGATTGGACCTTTTCAGCACTTAAATAAAGTGTTTTTGCGCTACGAAATTATTTTATTTTTAACTAGATTTTCAAGTGCTGAAATGTTATTGACACTTTTATTTTTTTTAAAAAGTGTCACACTTGGTAGAGGGAATAAATAAATAAGATATCACTATACATAAAATTAGCATCACGGAGGTCTGATAAATACCCGAACCGAATTTCCAAAATCGTACTCCAATACCAAACTTGGTGTTGCCATTGAATTCGCTTTAATTATTATCATTTGCCATTGGATTTTTAATTAGTGTGTATCTTCTTAATGAACTTGTTTAAATTGTGAGATAAAGAAAATCTGGTTTTGAGGTTTTCATGTTTTGGTTTTTTTGAATGAAGTGTTTTTATTGTGTTGGAAGTTGAAATGTATGACGAAGGGGGGTTTCTATCATGGGGGGTTGTAAAATGTTGTAAGATTAAACCCGTGAACTTCGATGACCCTGATTAATTTATGGTTTACTATTGTTCCCTGAGTTCCACGTTTTTAGAATTCGGGCTTCTGGAGTACAATTTACACGAAATAAATGTGTAAGGCTGTTCATAAATTTGTCATTTAAACGGATAAATTTTTAATAATTATGTTTTTCAAAAACTAATTTTTGATACCTAATTTTTTTTATTTAATTTAAATAAAAATTAAATAGCAGCAAATCTTAAATTAATTTTTCTATATCAAATAAAAAAAAAAAACCTTGATTTATTATTGTTTCTAATACGTTAAATTAAAAAAGGTATCGCAAAAATCTTTTACATTGATTCACATAGGATGTTCGTTGAATGACGTTAATTTTGAAACATGAATAAATCAGTCGCATTTTAATAAAAATCAATAATTTTTTTTTTAAAAATTTACATAAATAAACATCTCCAATTTAATAGTAAAAAACAATAATTTTTAGAATGTGACTTCTACAACTGAATCGGCACGTGTTAATGCGCAAGAGGAAATTTGCATTAGTTATAAGGTAGATGCCGGCACATGCCGAGATGCAGTCGGCAGCTGCAAGCTGGAAGTCCGCAGAAGCTTTAGCCGTCAAAGTGAGCATATTTACCCGTGCCGACTCAGATGTAGAGGTCATGTTCAAAAAATGTAAAGTTCAGTCTGCGTCGACAAGTATTTCCTTTCCCCGAACACCTACGTCATTCATCAGCCACATACACATTTCCTTCTCTCCCAACGCGTCTAATCTGCGGACCAAATCGCTAAAGAAACCGGCATCGATGAGCTGCTTCTTCCGTTCGAGCGGACTGGACTCCCAAAACTCCCGCAAAACCTCTCGATAGACGTTGTTGCCAGTAGCTCTGAGCATGTCCACGATCGCGTGCAACGAGGATTCGAAATCATTAACGCTAATAAACTCCCACATCCGGTTGGCAGTATGCAGAAACACACCGCGAGAGGGCCATTCTAAAAAACAGCGGAGGACGTTGGTGGCGTGGGTTTCGAACAACCTGCCGCGTTGCTCT
The DNA here is from genome assembly GCA_034698085.1 of Polydesmus angustus. Taxonomy (NCBI): domain Eukaryota; kingdom Metazoa; phylum Arthropoda; class Diplopoda; order Polydesmida; family Polydesmidae; genus Polydesmus; species Polydesmus angustus. The sequence goes on along the minus strand of JAQGAY010001155.1, from coordinate 2,094 downwards.
CGCTTCATCCGGCAGAGAAAAAAACACATCATTTCCGCCATGAACTGGTGAGGAATGCTTTCGTACTCGAGCGAGTAGAAATAATTATCCAGCGCCAGTTGCGGATACGAATCCATCGCCGTTCGTTGTTCCTTCGGACTTAATTTCTCGAAAAAAAATTTCGCCGCCGCTGGATTGATGCTTGAAACGGCGCATTTGAAGGCGAATTGTGCGTTGGATACGCGTAAATCCCGATCGTTTTCGTCTAAGACGCGCAAATCGCTTAAATTATCCGTAAAATAACACGTCCAATACTGCGTCAATTTCTGTCGCCGATTATTGGCTAGGCCCAGTACCCGATTTTTGGGTAAAATTTTTCCCAGTTTAAATATTTCCGCCTCTAAACAGAAGGCGCAGGCTAAGCTAAAGCGAGTGACCACGTCTGAACTTTGATCCCGTACCAAAATTCGAACGCTTTCCTCCGTATTGATGGTTCCTTTCGTCGTCCAGCGAAGTTCGCGCAGATTTATTCGGTCCACATGGATTTGAGTTTGCAGAAAATAACACCATTGATGAATTTGCCTAATTGTAGGCGCGATGAATGCCGAAAGCTGCGTTTTTAACGCGTTTGGCAAGTGAAGATTTCGCACATTTTCTCTCAAAATTTCTTCAATTTTCCGTTCGTTTCTGTAGAATTCTGTAAATGTTGTTGTTAACGATGTAACGTCATCTTGGAGCCACATTCTGGTAGCAATCGTGGCCATGGCCATGTGCTGCAGCGTCGGTTGGAAAAAGAAACTCATGCTGTATCCAGGCTCTACTTTATCTAATCTTATTACAAAAAACAACAAAATTTAGTGTTCCAGTTTAAGTTACGTGTTCATGCAAACTTCTAATTTAACCCATCACTAAAGACTATTTATAATCATTAGTGCATATACAGTGTGTTCTTAAATTAACGTAGTTTTTAAAAAGCGAATAAATCAGTCAAATTTTAATGAAAATGAACTATTTTTATATATTTACATAGAACAACACCTCCGATTTAAATATTAAAAAACAATTTTTAGAATGTGACCTTTACAACTGAGTCGGCACGTATTAATGCGCTCAAGGAAGTTTCAGAAAATTTGCGTTAATCCTGTGGTAGATGCCGGCACGTGCCGAGATGCAGTCGGCAGTTGAAGGCTTGAAGTCCGTAAATGCTTTAGCCGTTAAAGCGAGCGTGTGAGTACGTTTACACGTGCCGATTCAGTTGTAGAGGTCATATTATAAAAATTGTTTTTTATTATTAAATCGGAGGTGTTGTTCTATGTAAATATAAAAAAAATAGTTCATTTTCATTAAAATTTGACTGATTTATTCGTTTTTTAAAAATTACGTTAATTTAAGGACACACAATATATTTTTTTAAAATTAAAAATAGGGTGTACGTTGGATGACGTTAGTTTTGAAACATGAATAAATCAGTCAAATTTTAATGAAAATGAATTATTTTTTTCATTTTTGCATTAATTAACACCTCACATTTAATAATAAAAAAACAATTTTTGGAATATGGCCTTTACAACTGAGTCGGCACGGATAAACGTGCACTGGCGCTTACTATGACGGCTAAAAAGCTTTTGCGGGGACTTCCATCCTGCAGCTGCCGACTGCATCTCGGTACGTGCCGGCATCTACCATATAGGATTAATAGAAATTTTCTCGTGCGCATTAACTCGTGCCGATTCCACTTGTGGAGGTCATTATTTTAAAAATTGTTTTTTTTATTTTTACATGGCAGGTGTTAATTAATGTAAATTTAAAAATATTAATTCATTTTCATTCAAATTCGCCTGTTTCGTTCATGTTTTAAAACTAACGTCATCCAACGAACACCCTATATGATGAAACTAAATTACGTAATTATTGTATCATTAGTTTTTTTACTTACTATTATATTTTCGGGGTAGCAATCCGTATCTTGATATACCACGTGTTTTTAAGACAACTGTTTTCTATCGCGAATTAAGAGTGTACACAGTGTACTGTATACTAAAAGTGCGGACAAAAAAACTTTTTTAAAGTAAAACAATTGAAAACTTTTTACTACGGTATACCTTTATTTTTACT
>JAQGAY010001154.1:0-16216 GCA_034698085.1 Polydesmus angustus | reverse complement strand
AAATAATTCTAAAGTCCAAATTCAAACGCCATAAGCATAAAAAGGAGTTGAAAAGCTTAACCGCACATACTCTAATGTTGAATAATAATTCTTAATGGTTTACATTAATCTTTCGAGGGATGGTATCTATCATTTTAACATTTAGCTTTTGACCCATTTGCCATTCCTGTAATACCCCTGAAGTTAAACAACGGTAGTATGGGTTAAAACTTTAAATCTATTAAAAAAATGTTGGTTAAGCCAAGATGGTTAGGCTATAGTTAAGCCCTTGCATTTGGGTGCATCTTCTTTAGCCATTTACAACAATAATGTCTACACTGGCTGATCAAAACAGATTCTTGAATAATTTTTAAAGAATGAATTTAACCAATCTTTTATTTGTAAATCATTCTAGCATCAATTTAGTTGTTAGAACCTTTTTTTTTGTCATTATCAAGTTATGTATTTCAATTCAGATATAAGACGATATCAATGCCTTTACAGCAAAATTATTAAAATGGATATACCGCTAGCTATCGATAATAATATTATTATTTAAAAATGTTTACGATGTGCTCGAACAATCTTCCTTTTAGGTGAGTGTCAAAGGTCTGTTTTACTTTTATAGTCAACTTATTACAGTACCTAGTTGTCGAACACGGTACACCAGTTGTCTAATAAGCTCACTGAAGTTAAGCAATGATGGTTGTACGAACACACAGGGGTAACATTTTGACCCCTAGAGACTTCCTGTAAACAGTAAACTCCGCTGCCCATAGAAACCAGAGTTTGGTTGGTTGGTCAAGATGGAACATCACAAATCAACGACACATACTGTACGTGTAGGCTACTGTAAGTTTGGTCAAAACTTTTTTTTTTCTTTGCAAGAAATGTTTCAATCAATTGCGATTTGATACTTTTAATTTAAAAATTATTTATTCTTTTTAGTGCTATTATTGGTGTAATTGGTCGATGAATCATCATTAAATTTTACACTTTCTTTCATATTGTTATCTTCCCACTCTCTACGTAACTCTTTCATCATACTTTCAGTAAGTAATCCATCAGAAATTAACCTTTTCGATAGTTTTCCTCGTCCAAACGAACTGAAGTGGTTGGAAGATCTAGATTTTTTTTGTATGAAATTTAAATGCTTTTGCTGATTTATTTCTGTTTCTTCTTCGTCATCATTCAAGTTATCAGTAATATGGGATGATGCATGATCTAAAAAAATTAAAACAGGGTAATTCATTAACTTAACAAAAGGCTAAAAAAAAAATTAAAATTATTTGACCTTTTTTATAAGTTTCCATTTTATGCTTCATTATAAAAGGTTCATCGTCGTCATTGGATGCTGCGACTGTAGTTGTTAATCCAGATTGTGAATTTCTCAGAAGGGTTGTAATATTGCCAACTCCAATCTGAATGATTTCATCTAATTCTACTTGCATTGCTCGGACTAATTCGGCGTCTGGAAAGAAATCCTGAAATCGGTAACTAAAACATAATATTGAAATTAATAAATTATATTGCAGTATAAATATAATATGTCTTAAAATTATTTATAATAGTTAAGATGGTATAATATACCTAAGCCATAAATATAAATCAAGAATGTCAAAAACTGTTTCCAAATGAACTAGTTCGACAATAGTCTGAGGAAGAGCAAATGGCCAGCTTAAATTTTGGCAAAGCCAATCCAATGTAATTAATTCATTTCTGCTGTACTGGCGAGCAAACTAAAACGAAAAAAAAATTGTATAGAATTCATTAAAATACTATATTAAAATTACTTTTAGAAACATGGTGCAGATAAATGGCATTTTGCGGTTTATTGGAGCACAACAGAAGCAATAACGAGCTCTTAATGGAAGTGGTACGTGTTGTATCATATCTGCCAGAAACTTGAAATCATCAACGTTACACATAAAATAACGAGAATGATCTACTTCACACAATGAGACGAATATGTCCTAAACATTGAATTAGATTATAATTTACTCGAAAAGTATATTACAAATTACTAGTTACAATGAGATTTGATAATGTTGCGTGAGGTAAGTGATAAGCAAACATCTCGATCTGTTCTGCAGTTGGGTGTAACCCAGCAGCCTAAAGAAAGAGATTTAAGTTGGCATCGTTAATTCCTTCAATAATTTGGTTAGAAACCTCGATATCATCTATTGAGCGGTTCATTATCATTTTAAGCTTAGTCAGGTCGTTTTTTTTAAAAGTAGTTACAAATCCTTCTTCAAATTGTGTTCCGTAACGACCTGCTCTTCCAGCGATTTGTAAAGCTTGTGAAGTTGAAATCGTGTCCATTTCTTTTTCACCTTTCTCGTTAATAGTGGGTTTTATAAGGGAATAAAAAATTATTCGGCGGATTGATCTTAAAAATTAAATGCAATTTTTGTGAGATAACTTTTTTAAACTTTTCTTAATGTATTGTTACAGATTTAAACCCATTCCAATAGCGTCCGTGGCAACGAGGATTTTACATTGATCGTTTGGATCGTTAAATTTTTTGGCTTGTCCTAACTTTGTTCCTAATTTGGTAAGTTAAATATTAATTTAAAAGTTTTTAGTTAATTACAAAATATACCTGGTGGAAGACCTCCATAAATAACGGCTACATTTTTATGTAATTTTTCGATTTGCCTACTAACATTATAAATATCATTTTTGCTAAAACATACGATGCAATCACCAGGTTCAACGTTGTTCAAACTTTCTAAATTAATAATTATATATAATTATATTTTTAGTATCTAGCATTTTCATGTGAAATAACCTAATGCGTTATCTTGAACAGCCAACTGGGTTAACCTTTTATATTTTCTTATCTTAATTAAAAAATATAATTAAATAATGTAATTTGTTATTATAATATCTTAATAATGATTTTACTTCAACTGTTTCTCCAATTTGCAAGCAAATTTCTTTAATTAAATCAATAGCGGCGGGTTCTCCGCATAAATGAATTTCATTTGCTGCTACTCCTAGCAATGCTCTTGTCCAAGCCCATCCTCGTCCTATGTCTCTTATCATTTGAATCTCATCAATTACTGCAACTTCATCTAGAGCAAAAAAATTTTTCATTTTTTTTTTAATTTAATAATTAGCTTTAAACTTGCATGGCGTTGTGACTGATGCCATTTCAACTGTACAAGATACATGACTAGCTGCAATTCTATCCGCATTAGCAAAGCGTCTCTCTTCTCCAGTGACCAAATCACAAAGTGTTCCCTAAGATAAAAATCTCGTTACAATTTTATCCCATCGAATACTGTGTTTTTTTTTTGTAGATAACTTACGGCTTCGTTACATTTGCTAAAAACTTCCGATGCTAGTAGTTTTAAAGGTCCGCAATATACACCAGTTTTAGCTGACATAAATCTTTCAAGTGCGTGGTAAGTTTTTCCACTGTTTGTTGGCCCTGCATGAAATATTATCTTTCTATTTATTGCACGTGCTTCAGGATACCTTTCAGTGGACAAAAATCAAAATAAAAAAGAAATCGTTAAAAATTAAATATACAGAATTATGAAATACCAATTAGTAGGTAACCGTAGATCACTTATTTTTTTTAAGTCTTCCATGCATTGCAAGTGAGGAAAAATTTGTCGAGCGTGATTCATAAAATAAGGTAGCAGATCGTCAGGATGACCTGTTAATTGAATTCTTGATGATTTTTAAGCCGCTAAAATTAATTAATTAAACGAACCAGCTCCTTGAAGTATATCACTGCATGTCACGTGTAAATCGGGGGGTAAAGATTCTGATTCAACACAATATCGACGAAAACTTGCAAATGCTTGATTGAATAATCGAGCTAAAAATTTAAAATGCAAAGTTAACAAAAAATCAAATTCTTTTATCTAAAATATTTACTGTCTAATCCATTTTCTTCACTAATTTTAAATATTTGTGGTCTTCTGCAAAATGTGTTTAAAATTTTCAAAAGCTCATCTAGAAAGAAATACTTTTTAATAATACACAGCGTTTTAAAAGATGCGTTATTCAAATCGCAGCAATATCAATATACCTTTCTTTAATTTCCCAGTTAATTCCTCACCAACATTAATATCATCAAGGTTATTTGAAGGTTTCATTGGCAACGGTATAAATAAAGGTACATTATTTGAATTTTTATTAGCGTTTGAAATTGAACTTGTTGAAAATCCTCCTTTTGATATTCTAAATGCAGATAGTACAGGTGTTATAGAATTTATATTTACAATTTCTGACAACGCATTTAAACGATAATTTAAGCCACGAAGAGGCAATAAATTCATTTTGAAAGCCATTAATTTTAAAACACTTTTAAGAGAACAATTTTGTATTTTTCGCTTTCAATAAGCGTACAGCAAAATCATTACCCGGAATCACGGAGCAGTAGACAATTTTGGTTGCTAAGGTAAACTTTCCTGTTGCTATGGGCCAAAAACCGTTTGAACCAACTATCGAATATTTTAGTATCGATTCTTCTTGATCAAAGTTTAAAAGAAAAATAATGAAGGCTTCGATGCGAATGTCAAAAGATAGTTGGATTATTTTGGAAAAATTTACGTTCAGTTTGTGTTTATATTATAAAATGTGGTAATTAGTAGTGATTCTTCTACAGTAGGCCTATTTATAATAATTATGGTAAGTTGTAAATAAAATGATAGATGGTCAATTATTTTAAACTTTTTACGAAATAGGACACGGCATCGTTTTGCTCATTATTGCCAGAATTAACATTGTCGCCAGGAGAGGATGCAGTTAATGAGGATCTGTCGCAGTATCCGTTATCTGACTCCATTTCTCTTCATGAATCTGAACCAGAAAATATGGTAAGCTTCTTGAGGTAACAAAGTGGCACTTGAGCGTTCTAGATTGTTACTGTACAGCATTTATAAACCATGTTTAACTCAATTTATAGATTTAGTTTAAAATTTGTTCACAATTATTTGAAACAATTTTAATGGCAATTTGACTAATTATTTGTTTTATTTTGTATTGAGATGCTAATTGTTTGAATACATTTATTTAATGCGTCTTTCGTGGTTTGCAGGATGCTGAAAATAAAGTCTCTACTGTAAAAAATGATTTACAAAATAGTGAGATATCCGAAGGCCCTCTTTCTCCCAGATCTTTGGGAGACGTATCAGTTTACATATCTGACGAGGATTTCAAAAGTGATGCTGCTACACAATTTAAAACTCCTCACAATTTCAATTCTCCAGCTACCTCATCATCCGCTTATTTTAGTCTAGTAGAGAATACTGGTCAATCTAATAGCGATAGATGTTTTAACACCGAATCTCTTAAAAAAGAACTTAAAATTGATGAGAAACGACGCCAATTTTCTCCTAGGAAACAATTTTTTAGTTCTTCCGAATCTTCTACTATAACAGTTAAAAAAGATCCAGATAGCGTCAATTTGCAGGATATAAATGTTGAACTGAATAGCAAAAGTGAATATGAAGTTAAAATTGAGGATAAGTCTCAGTCAGGTGCTACTGATGAGGATGTAATAGATTGGTCATCAGATCACGAAGAAGACCCTTACACAAACTCTTGCACTAATGAGAAAGAAAAGCGCGAATTAAATTATTTTAATTTTAAAGATAAACCGCGAGGAGAACCGATGGGAAGCGAAGATATTTTGCCATCGACGGCGTTTCCGTTAAATAAAGCTTATACTCCCACGTATTCTGGGTACCGAACGACTAATTATGATTTAGATGATTCAACTAGTGAAAGTGACAAACTTAGTGGCGAAAGTAACGATGAACTAGATATGGATGTTAAGCGCAGTTATTGGTTGCGCAGAAATATTGAAGGTTCGGACGACAACGCTAATTTACCTGTCCCACAAATTTCTGTCGACGACGATTCTGTGAGGCCTCCTTTAGTTGGTCAATCGGAAGAAATTAATGATTTTGCGTTGCTTCAAATAGTCTCTAGCGATTTACGCGGAGGTGAGCCAGAAGTAGAATTGAGCTCGGCGGTTGATATCTTGATGGACGAGGACGGCGTTCAACATTTAGATGCGGAAATTCGTACTTTAGACACAAATGGAAATGTTTATGATTTAGAAGGGAATAGAAGCGAGAGTATATTAGGTAACCATCAGCGCGTCACATCTCCTTCGGTTATGTCTGTATCGAGCGTAGCTTCGAGTAAGCGTCTAGAGTGGGATTCCGGTGCCGACATTGGCTACGGAGGTCCAAAAGTTACCTACGGATTGAGCACTTTAGAAAAGATGGCAATTGGTTGTTCAGCCTTGAAAAAAAGAATGGAACCCGAAGGGAAAAGTTCCTTTGTTAAAGATGGCCCTGTGCAAACGGTTTCTTTACCGTCTCCTGTTCCGAACAGTTCGGCTGCGACACAGAAAAGCGAAAATTCTATGGCGATTAAAGAAGATACTAAAGATATTGAACTTAAAGATGTTTTTAAAAATGTTTTAGTTTTAAGAAATAATGCGGTTCGATCCGCTTCATTGAGCGATTTATCCGCTAAGAGAAAACAAGAGCGTTCAAACAGGCCTCACAGTTGTTCCATCACCGATATTAACGCGGTCTCACCTTTGGTCGAACCTACAAAAATTATTTCGTCGTCGTCGTGCAGCGCTGTTTCGACTAGCAGCAGCAACACTGTTATCGGAATGCCTTACGTAAATAGTCAAGACTCGGCAATATCTTCATCCAACAAATTCAACTCTGATCTTTACAATCCATCTGGAGATTTTACCGGCTTTAACCAATCAAATTTAAGGGGATTGGGCGATCTTTCTGCAACAATTCCCGATGGCGCGCGCATTAAAAACGCTGCTGAACTTGATAAGATGCGTTTGAAGACCTCTGAACAATTTGATGAAAAAACTTTGACGCTCTATACTAAAAATTTTGTTGATCAGATTTGCGTTGGGGCAGATGAGAAGAAGAAAGCCTGGTTGGTAAAAAAAGTTTTAGAAGATGTCGGCATCGTATCGGACTCGTCAAGTATAGGCCGATCAACTACTATATCGACACCAACCTCGTCAGTATCTTTGCCATTACCTCCTCCACCGCCAGCTTTTGAAGATCCTATTGCATCTAAACTCGTAACTGTTCCACACTGGAATCATTCTTTTGATTCAGGAACGAGGTACCCACAGTTTATTTTATGTCAATTTAATTTTATTATTGTTTGTCGATTTAATTAATATAACGTTTTAAATATTTTGCAGTCGTGTTAGCTCTGTTTTGGAACCAATATTGGGGATGCCTAATCAAAATGTGGGAAATTCTGATTCATCACTAGATACGGTGAAAGAAATGCAACAGCAGTTGGCGTCTAGTTTTGAATATTATGACGCTGGGAAATCTGACAGAAGCGATCACATGAGCTTCAACTCTTCGATTGGAAACAGTACAAGAGAAAACGTTGCTTGGGTTAAAGTTTTGAAGAAGAAAAAGTTTCGGGACGGTAGAAACGACAAATTTATTCGGCATGAATTGGTTAATGCCGGCAATCAATTAGATGACAGCTCAAGTAGCGATACGTACAATAGTAATCGAAATCTCTTGATGAAGTTTTCATCATTAAATAAACCTTCTAGTCTTTATTCCTCAGAATCGACTACAAGCGATTATCAAATAGGAAATGCCAATTCAATTCATACGATGAAACGTTTTATCAGACGCCTTGAAGTTGTAGATTCATGGCATCCTGAAGGAGTGGAATTAGTAAAAGATTTGATTCGAAAGCAGCGAAAAAGTTACATGAGAAGACTTCAGCGAGAAGTCGATTGGTTGGAACGCATAGAGAAAATTCTAGCAGTGAATTCGAATAAACCTTTCAGAGTAGAAAAAGAATCTCAAACGAATTATTTTACTAGGAAAAATAAGTTGGAAGGCTACAAAAGATCGAATATTAAAATTACAAAAGATTTTGGACAGAGTTACCCTACTCCTATTTCCACAGATTCAGAACTAGTTGAAGAGAAATTTATTCCAAAACTTCGAACAAGTTCGATTGGTATTCAAACTTCAAAATCTCATTCTAACTCAGAATCGATTAACTCTACCTCTGCAAATATTTTTTCATTTCAAAGAAAATCAAAGTTTGCAGAAAAAGAAAGACCCGTGGTTAGTATACCTTTGACAAAAGTTATTGGTAATCCAACATCTAAATTCTCAACGGTGCCAAATAAATCTAAAGAACGAGAAGATACTGGAAACTTAAATCGCCATTCTGTTGCCTGGTTTTTACCTTTTGGAAACGGTCAGCCGAAAATGTTAGCCACTGGACGCAGAGGTATCGCCGATGGGGAACGAAGCGAATCGCCCGAGTCAAAATCAAAGCGGGCATTTCGAAATTGTCCCGTTTCAAATGATAACTCATTGTCTTTGCAAGTAATTATAAAGTTATTAATTTTTTTTGTAAATTATATTAACTAATTTATATTTTAGGATGCTTTTAAGTGCCTAAAACCCCGTGCAATCAAAAGATCGGAACATAGACAACAAAAAATTAAAATGGAAACTCAACTGAGAAAGCGCACTGGTTCTGGACATTTGTTATTTCATCTCCCAACTCAGCCTTTGTTTCACAGAGTTACAGTGCCTCTACAAATCAGTGGCAAGTTTAAGTATTTTTAGTGTAAAATTCATAACTGATTTGTAATTTTTTGTAATTAGCTCAGCATCATAAACCTCAAAGACGAATAATTTCGCATTTTAAAATGAGGGAGCAAACAGAAAAGTTAGTTTTATAATTAATTTATTTGTCAAAAGTTATTCAAAATGCTGTAGTTGTATAGATTATTATAGTTATTAAAATCAATTTTATAATTAGAGTTTATAGTGTTCTTCCTGAAATCGTTGAGAAAGATGAGCTAAAATCGAGAGAAAATCATTATCGGACCAACAGGCTAATGGCGGTTATGTTTCGAAAAGTTGGTACTTTTTTATTTTAATACGGTAATTCAGAAAATCATCTCTAATTAATTTCAACTAGAAACTCCAAGAGAAAGTTTTGAAAGGTCAGGTTTCGCATTTGAATACACAAAAGTGCGTTTAAATTACCTCGTCTCGAATATAAAATGCACTAAAGAAATTCGTCAGGTAAAATAACACATTTTTAATTATATATTATAATAGGGTAGCCAGATGTATTTTTTCTAGACTAGTGACAATAATTTTGAATTTATTCAAATTAGTAACTATTATGGGTTAAAACATTGATTTTATCCAGGTTTTAAAATATAATAATAGAAGTCGGGGAACTTTACCTCTGGCAATCCTTTTTTAATATAATTCATAACCTATATAATTTATATAAATAATTTAATCTTTAATCTAAAAACTATATATAGTAATTATTAATTCGGATTTAATGTAAGTACTGTATATTAATAACTGAACATCTTCATTAATAAAATAAATCCGATTACTTTTAAGTAGTCTTTGTAAATTTCTTGGACCCTATATTGAACATTATGCAACATCCTATTTTGCTTTAAGCGTATATTATAAACCTTTGTTGTAATACACAGTGGTTGGTGGGTTAGGAAGCTTTTTAATTTGTTCTTGAATTTCTGGTTCGAGACTCGATACTGAGATGGAACTAAAAGAGAAAAAAATAGTTTTGTTTGTGCGAACTGAATTAGTTTAATTTAAGTTACTACCTCTTTTGCGGGAATAGAGCACAACACATGGGAGTTGCAAAAGTGAGACTATTAATATTAATTAAATGTTTGTTTAAACATGTATTTTTGTTAAATTTTTTTCAAAATTTTAGATGTATACCATATTCCACAAAGAAGAACTTGAATCGGAGCATTCATAAAAGGATATTTCTAAAAATTGTAAAAAAAAAATTGATTTAATTTTGCTTATTTCATTATGGATTGGTAATGCCCTGCAACCTTGATAATAATTCCCTGCTTATCCATGTAGTTAATTACGAGAGGAGGTATAACTAAATAAAATTTCAAACTTGTTATATATTATATTTTTAAAAATACATGTAATTATTACCCATTCCAGGTGATGCCATTCCAATCCTCGACAGCACTACTTGAGTGATTCCAATACGAGCTGCAATTTTTGACTCTCCAACTTTGTTTCCATTTTCATCAACTACAGGGATACCCATGCGAAGCTCTCTAGGAAATTTCTAAGGTTTGTAATCTATTTTTAAATGCTCATATAAAATTTTATTAACCTCAATCTCATCATCGGTATATTAACACAATTAGCTGCTGCAACTGCCGCAAATGGGACTAAGCGACCAATTAAAGGAGGAGCAGTCTATTTTTTAAAAAAAGAAATAAAAACATCAGTTAAATCATTTGGTAAGATTTTTCTTAAATTAATTTTTTACTTTAACGAGACTATTAAGACCTAAGGCAGTAACAAGTGCTCCCGAAGTAGCCAAAGCGTATGATATTCCAATTTGTCTAAAAAGCAAATTCTGCATTATTATGGCGGTTTAATTAACCAAACAATATGCAATTAATTTTATTTACGAAATTGGAATAGGTGAATCACCGCTTCGGTTAGTATAATTAACAATTGCATTGAACGACTGATTAATCCATTGCCAAAATATTACGGCTGGAGTGGTTCTTGAGACATAAAAGCCGAATTTAATCTTTGAATATTTAAATTATAATTTCATTTTTAGATATTACCTGTAAAAAGTCATCATGCAACCGGTGATGGTCATATTCATGGGCACTTGAGCCGACATTCTGCCGATTAACATCATTTTTTCACCTGTATCTGGATGATAAGCCGAATCATACACATTTTTTGCTTTCCACAACCCATCTTCTGTCAATCCTGGCACCGACTCTCCAGCTCTAAAAAATGTAAGTTTCTCATGCAATTTTTGCAATAATTAAATAAGAGCGGCATAGCCTTAGTACTGTACTTGTATTTTTGAATTAGTAGTCTAGCCTTTTCCAATTCCTCGTTGGTGCACAAAATATTTAAAGGATTTGTGATAGTGAAAAAATGCTTAGCCCTTCCGGAATATGTACTTTGGTCATATCGTGGTTCGTCGAGATTTATTTTTGGTAGAGAAATCATTCTCAACTATGGTTTACAGATTAAAAACACGAACTAATTTTATAACTTTCAACCTAAATTTTATAGTAGGCAATGAATAACGATAGCAACCATTTATATTATAATATATCTTCGCAGTAATAAACTAAAAAAGCAATTATCAATGTTAGGCTAGAAGCATTAGCTGCGAAATTCAGTCTTTTAACAACCGGGTGATGAAGGTTAAGCTAATATAATTATGTAGGTGCTGGAGTAATTCGTTCACAATTTTTAATGTTTTTAAAAAAATTGAATTCTTTATAGTTAGTTAGCATTTAATAAATTTTCTACAAGATTTTAAATATTGCGGTATAAATAAAATTAATAAACTACCGGTAGAGCTATGCTATTAAATAGCCTACAGCACCTATATTTACCCATACATTTATAACACTTATTTTTCGGAAATTTTCAATGCAGGCTTCAGTATTTTTGAAGGCTTTAGTTTTTTACTCGCATTACGAATGATTTAAATATAAATTTGTGTAGTGTTTGGTTAGAAATGCCAATTACTATGAATTAATGATTAAATAATGTAACACTCATCTTGATTAAACATTTACAACATATCAAATTTCGTAATTAATTTTAATAATTGATTACAAGCTATATTACACGAATGTTACAAATAAATTTGACCTAATTGAACACGTATAACATTTCCATTTATTGGATTAATTTATATAACTGTAGACTAGATAAAACGGTATTTCAAGGTTGAGTTCAATCTCTTTGAAAACCGGCAATAATATTTTGCTAATTGAACAGACGGTTGCAAATACATTTTAATAATGAGATACTCTAAATTACGAATATACAACAGGAGTACAAATAAGTTCATACCTAGATAATCGATCCTCTTGTTCTCAAGCGCTAATTGTATCCGCGTTGGATTCACCTGAACTGTTGCACCAGGGACAGTTCGTGGGGGCCGAGCGCTTATTAGCCTACTAACATTACTAGTGTAGATATAATTAGAAATTAAATTTGGCATCTTAAAGCACCAAAAAAATCAACATTTATAAAAATTTAAGAATGATAATTTTAGGTAATAAATTAGTTCATTTTTGAAAACAAAGCCCCCTCAGGAACGTGAGAGGTACCTGGAATACTAATCCGACCCTGGATATTTTTTTTTTCTTCTAATTTTTACACAAATGAGAAATGTTTCAAATGAGCTTACTTTACAATCAATTGTGTTTGGATTGACTAATAGCATTTTTCTAAAATTCAGCGTGCTTACATACATTTTTTAAAATATACTCCGTATCATTATAGGAATCTCAAAATGATACTTGGGGATGTTTTAAATAATTTTAAAAGCGTGTGTTTAAAAAAAATGAGATAAATCCAAAGATTTAAAAATCTAGCGGGAAGGAGAGCGATTTACTAAATCCTAAAAGTGGCGGGAAATCAGCTGCTCTGGCGTGTCGCTCATGTTTTAATTAGTAGCTATTGTTTATTTTATAATTTTATTAAATTATTGTGTTAATCGTTGCAGATTTTATTATGGAGTGGTTACTAGATCCAATGAAGATAATAGATGAAGTATTTGGTAAGTTAAAATTTGTTGCACGTCTTGCTATTTAATATAATAAAGCTAAATATGCTCATTACACGATACAAATACATGTGCATGCATTATTTTACAATGTGTCAATGTATAAAGGCTACTTGTAATTTAATACTGTAATCTTTTAAAAGCTCATTAATTGTTAATATTTTTTTAGAGAGCCCTCAAATTCAACCTAAATGGAAAAATGGCATATTGGATTATTTATCCGAAAAACTAGGCGATTATGATTCTGTTAGGAACTCTGTAAGTTTTATGTCTGTCCTCTGTATCAAAGTCTGTATAATTATGTGTCATTATAAGCTATTGGTATACTCACGACTATTGAATGACTAATATGGTCATGTATTGGTTATAATTTTAATTGCAAGTTAATTAAAACGGCAGTTAGAAGTTCAGAACGTGTACATTGGGAACCTATTAATGAGGCAACGACAAAAATAAACCACAAAATCAGTTTAGCGTGATTGAAGATTGGATATTGTTACAGATTTTGTTTTAGCATCCTTAATTTTGACATACATAGTTGTTCTTATTAATATTACAGAATATTGGCTTTATAGCTTATCACAGTTTGTGTTATTTATGTTATATGTCATTGAATTGAATTTATTAGGGATTTACACCAACGCTTAAGATAAGTTTCACAATAATATTTGTATTGTAGTACTGTGCATTACTGTGATTATGATAAATTTTGTGAATGCAGTAATTGAAAGACTAAAACTAAGTACAGTATAGTTTTAAGATCGGGTTGGCGAGGGTGGCTGAGACCCCATCAATAGTAATACTGTTCTGACTCTGGTTACGACAGTGATAATAAAAAAAAAAACATGAAGGAAATCAAGATAATTAATCTTACACCGTTCTAAATTGAATTATCAAAAATAATACAATATTAATTAATAAATCCATTCCAAGTAGATGCAGCTGGCACTCCTTTACATCCTTTGCACTCAAAATTATATAGATCAAAGAGTTGGAGAAAGTCATAAAGATTTTACAAAGTCATAAAGATTAATTAAACATTGTGTAAGCACGTTTTTTTAGTATTGATGCATTTTTGAACAATGAACAAAATTACGGCATGGGTTTTTGTAAATTTAGAAAATCCGAAGCAAAACTGGTAACAGTATATAGAGTATAGATTATACTATGGCAATGCAGTCAGGCGTCTGGCCTTAACATTGAGACACGAGGTCTTTCTATAGTCATTCCATGTTTATTTTATTTTTTATGCTTATTTCCAATACACTTATGGTATCAATCGAGTTGATTAATTAGAAAGTTTTAATTTCAACATTAGAATTACTGTACATTAATGTTTATACTGTATATAAAAGAAAAAATTTTATACACTCACGCTTCGCTTTGCATCGTATCGCTACTGGTTTATTTTTCTTCGATTTTATGAATTTGCATCTTTGCTAGTTTATTTTCCTTCAGTAAGACTGAGAAATATTACCAGAGAAAATGCGAGACCCCTTTCCTCCCTTTTTATGGTTAATTTTGGCGGCGGGAGTTATTTAGTTTGGTTTCAGCGATTGAATGGGTAACTTTGTTTTTGGAAAACGGTCATCTCGTAACACCGTTTGCAAAGTTAGTATGATTCAATATACCGGGTGTCCGAGATAATGTTGACTAGTTTGTTATAAAGAATTAATCAAAGTGTAAAGATTCCCAGGGACTTTGCAATGGTTTAGTTTGTAATACATGTATTAAATTTTAGAAGGCTCAGGGTGGGGCGAGGTACAAAAAAGATTGAGAAACACTGCTCTACGGGTAACCACTATTATGTCCTACACCTTGGGATTTTTTTATTAGGTGATTTGTAAATTCTTGTACATGTACTGAGGTACGGTAACATTGTTGTTTCATTTTTGTTTGTTTTGTTACGTTCTGTTGTAACAGTATTGTTTTACTACTGAACGATAGCCCTAAACGACATACAAAAGATAATTTAGTATACTGTATAAAAATGGGGAAAAAAACGCAATGTTTTTAAAATTATTTATTTAAGAAAATAAAAATTCTACTGATAAAATGAGTCTCTGCAAAATGGCGCAAAATTGGAATCGTTTTACTTTTACAGTACATTGTTGGTTAATTTTTTATAACAAACGGAAATTGGTCAAAATTATCTTGGATATCGGTTCAGTGTATGTACGAAGTGTTATGAACCAGAGTATATAAAATAATAAATTTTTATGCATACAAGCGTATTCATTTTATGATATCAATCTTGATAATTTTTCGCGTGCTATACATTTTCATTCCTAATTGTATGGTAGTTTTGCAATGATTTCCCTTGAGGTTGAAAATGCTCATTTTTATATCTGCACCCCAGAACTGTATTATATGGCTAATAATAAATGAAATTTAAAAAGAATGAGTCTTCCGAGCATATGTTATTTTTTAATTTTCTAACAGAATGCAGTACTAGTTACTGTAATAGTTATTGAATTACATGTACATGAACTGTATTTTTTTAAATTTCGATTTCGTGTCATGTCAACTGAGAATACACATTTGTATAGCACCGACCTGTACTGTGGTACTGTAGGCTAGTTGTCTCCAAAGTGGAGTACACAAAGTGAAAACTGTATGACTGTGTGGCCTATCCACAGTCTCTCGTTTAAATTAAGATTTAATTTTTGACTAAAACATGATAGATTTGTCCCTTTTTCCAATAGCTCCTGCCTTAATGTTCTTTGTCCAAATGGGAAATTAGCCTCTGGTCCTACTAACAAATAAAATTTAAATCAGATTCATTTTAGAAATTTTGTTTAGAAAAATTAACAAATTTGTTCATGTTATGGAATTTTTTTCATTGAAAGTAAAATACCTGTAAAATGTTGGCTCTTTTGACCACCACATTTCCTTTATTTAATTAAACGGTCGCATCTGTTGTTACGTACCCTTATTAATTGGAGTCAAATTTTAATTTAGAAGTAAAAGAAGTTCAAAAAATATCGGCCTTCGATACGACGTTTTTTATAACGAAATTAAAAATACAGTACAATAATACAAAAATAGAGCCTATCACAAAATTAATAGAATTTTAGCAATATTTTGAATAATAATTACCGTACTGGAAAAAGGACATTACATTAGAGGAGATTACTTTAAAGGATACCAATGCAATTTTATAGTCGCAGTAGTTTAAAACCCTCAAATTGTATCGAACATTTGTATTTTTGATCTCACAATTATAGATTTGAAAATCTGCAATGCCAATTTCTGCAGCCTAAAACCATTTTAAAAACATCTTATTTAAAGCAAAATCTCACCACATTTTATGGGCTCTTGTAATAAAAAATAATTTTTTGCTTTTACGAGGTTTTCAAACTATGGCGTTGTTATATTATGGTAGGCTAATTATTAAAAAAGTTCGCGGTGATCAGCTGGGCTTTTGAAAACATTTTTTTCATTGTACATGTTCAGCTCCATTTCGGTCGTGCTGCAGGTAGTTTCTGAGTTGCAGTCGCGGCAGTTTTTTTATCGTTAGGGTTGCCATACGTCCTCTATAAGGAGGATTTGTCCTCCTTAGCACTGCTCTGTCCTCTATTACTATTTGTCC
>JAQGAY010001153.1:0-16218 GCA_034698085.1 Polydesmus angustus | reverse complement strand
CCTTATTACATCGTCTGCTTCCAACCAATTTCTCATTCTCCCTTTTTTTTTTCTCTCCTTCACCTTTTATTTATTTTTTATTCTTTTTTTTACACAATGTATTACCTATTCTAATGTAGAATATGAATACTTACGGTAAAAAAGGAGTTTTTTTTACTGCTTCGACTTTTTCTCTCACTCGCGCCATCATTTTTATTTTCTCGGTCAATGGCAGACCTGGCTTACTCTTTTCTACTGTATCGGTCATGAAAAGAAAGAGAGTAAAAAAAAAAGATAGCTGATGATTATATCGCTTACGAGACATTAGAAATAAAATAATATACGGTACGCGAAGAGAAAAATAGCAAGTTGAAAACAATAACTTTAAAAAATCCAAAAAAAAAAAAAAAAATTAATAATACCGTACAGTAATGAACAAGAAATATTCTTAGAAAAATCTGGAGCACTCATACACGGTCAATTTACGTACCGGTATTTTACATTTTTAATATGAAACCATAAAAATTGAAGCAGATTCCATAAATTTTTAAAATAATAATTTGTTCACGCATAAATTGTGAAACAATAAAAAAAAAAATTTAAACAAAAATCTAAAAATAGAAAATAAGAAGTCCATACATGTAAGCAGTATTTATTTCTGCTCATTATTAATTCTACAAAATTGGTTAAAAAGCATACCAAAAGTCTAATTTAATATTAATAATTGCCTTATAATAATTATTTCAAGTGCACGATTTCTTGGAATTGTATGCATTTTAAAAATAAAATTTTAAGAAACTGTGCGTAGCAAATTGAATTAATGTTTTATAATATATTACATGTATAAACTTTGATAATTTCGAAATCTGCAAAACTATTACCATGAATAATACTATATGTTGTTACGATAATTTTTAAGTGTCAAATGCAATAATTATTATTATTTACAATTCAGTTCAAATAAGTCATCATGTTGTCTTTTTCTTATCTTAAAAAACGTAAACAAACAACTTCAACACAAAAAAAAAAAAAAATCCATACACAACATAAATTTGATCTCGACTAATACTTCTTTCTAATAATAGCTATATCAAATTAATTAAGAGAACAATAACAATCCTTAAAAGAGTCCATTAAAGGTTAGTAAACATAATAATATCTTCGTCATTTCGCTGCGACTTGTAAGTAATCTCTCACCCGAGAGTGGGTGTATTGATAAATGGAAATCTGCACTTACGTCAAGAGCCACATTTCCCACCATAACAAAACACAGAATTTAAAATCGGTTGTCATGACGTGCTCATAGTTACTTAACTAAACTCCTTTCACCGCATTCAAAAAAAAAAAAAGCCCGAGTTACCTCTAATGTAAACGCCCTACACCACCCATCGGTTGGCCGTGACACCGACCATAAGTTAGCCGCTCATTGATTACGTCGAAAATGGTGTAATTGGAGTGTTTTGACACTGCAACCATCGTTAGCTCGTCACCAAGCTAGACAGACCACTTTCGACATTTCAAGTGAATAACCAGACCACGTCGATCGTTTTCACACTAAACCACATCGCTTTGAATAATAAAATTTTGTGTCACTCTTTTAAGTATAAAAAAAAACACCACAAAGGTAATTGCCTCGCTCTCGACTCCCCCGCCACGAGCCTCCACTCTCCCTCCCCGCACTCATCTAGTAAAAACATTGATACCGTAGCAAGATGACCTTGAACTTCTACGGTATTTACACTCTCACTTTTACTCCGCTCCTCCTAGCATCATCGGTCTCAAGAGACTCAGATTCGCGTCCAACAAATAAACCTGGCGTGATTGATGGTCCTTTTCAGGGCCAAAACGATAAATAATGCGATAAACGACATACAAACTGCATTATAAGTGACAGCTTTAGAGGCCAATAACATTTACCAACATGCAAATGAGTTGCACTCTTTTTAGCAAAAAAATAAATAAATATTACGAGAAAATTGAATAGAAAAGTGTTTAAGAAAAACAAGTTGGCTCAGTTATGCTTGGTACTGGAAAACTGGTTCTCGTCAAGCTATTGTTACCACATCAGCATAGAAATCGCTTTCGTCGAGCACTTTTTTATGCAGTGTATTACTGTACAGAATAATGTTTTCGCCCTCTCCATTGAACGTGTTCGATAGTTTAAACAAGATAAGGCGCTAAATTACATTATGCGGCTGATTCTAAACGTTTAATTATTCAAAATTAAAAAATATATATATAACTAATATTCCGTACAATATAATTACCTGTATTATAGTTAGCAAAATTTGAACGCATGAATAAAATTTGAATTAAAACTTCAACGAGTTGCTACAACTAAATTTTCAAAAGCGTCATTAAAAAGTGCTTCAGAATACAGTGGAGCTCCAATATTCGTCAAATTCGATATTCGTCCTGTTTTTTCTTTGAAACTTTGATCCAATATTCGTCTAAGATTCGATATCCGTCCTCTTTTTTTTTCAGATTTTGAAATTCAGTGTACCTCTGGCGATAATTTACTCATCTCAAAGAGGCGAAAGTACGCGCATTAATTATTTTTGTTTTATGCTTAAAAGTTTTTACAGTCAATTTTTTGGTAAATATTTTGAGTGACCATGAATTGTAAAAAGTTTAAAGATAATAAAAAACTAAAATGGAAAGCAGTTTTTGAATAATTATATTTTTTCTTAAAGGGGGTATACATGTAAAATTAAGGGCTGAGAACGGATTAAATTGTTTTTCCCTATGGGAAACATTGATCTGATATACGTCAGATTCGAAATTCGTCTTCCCTTTTGGAACGGATTAAGGACGAATATTGGAGCTCCACTGTATTTCCAAACTGCATCTTTTCCCTAATAAAATAACAAAAATTATTTTACTTTTCAATAGGGTGCTATAGCCACGCAAACTTAAACGATGGCGTCATCAAGAAAACAAAGATTAATTAGAACCCCCTCGTATCCATCAGTAATTAGTCAACCTTATAAATCGCGTTTCCACGAAGTAATAAAAATAGGAAAGAGGGAAAAAAAACAACATGCACGTTTCCGTACTCAATCAGACCGTTAAAAAAAATCAAAAAGAAAAAAAAAGCCTCCAATTAAACACATTTTCGCGATGTTCTTTCTGCTCTTATCCACATTCTCGCCTCTGTATCCAACATTAATTCTTGCTCTCTTTTTTTTGCTGTTATATTTGGGCTTCGTGCAACTTTGTAGGCCGTAAAATGACCGTCAATAAAATTATCAGTCCACAACATTAGAATGTAAATAACAATCGTTATTTCTAAGCTACCCATACTGTCCACCAAATATCGCCTCTCCTACCAAATCTTTCTATTCAACGTGGTTACGGTCCAACTACAAAACGATCATTAAACGATAATAAAAAAAATACACAAAGTGAAAAAAAGTAGCAAGAGAAATCACTCAGCATCTACCAGGAGAGAAAAAAAATAGGTGCGAAATCTGAAGAGTGGAACGACGTGGTTAACAGGAAATGAGAAGGGTCTCAAACATTTCAAATGGTCCAATTAGCACGAGCGGTTTTGTTTCTACGTCTGCGTTCAAAAAAAGTTAAATCAAAGCAATAAAAGGAGGGAGTATGAAAAACGGAATTACGGTTATTTATTTAAACGTACAAAAACATTCGCCGCCGGCGATCCACTTTTTCTTCGAGGAACTTCTCTTCCTTAGCCATCTGCAACCACTTACCCCCGTGTCCTGCCTCCGCTCGGACACACACACTTGTAATATTATTCTCTTAATGGTCACCGCATCTAAGCAGCGTTAAACGACCCTCTACTTATTCTCCAACATTTATTTTACTGCATTTCACTTCCTGCCAAACATTTGGAAGAAGACTAGCTTACACAATTCTTTTATTATTATCATTAGTAAAAGTTACTATTCCCCTTTCAAATGCTCTATATGGCCAGTCTACGATGAATTAATAACCTAAACAAAATTATGTCTCTAGACATTTTCCATTTATATTTCGAGAATCTTTTACTATTATTATACTAGTAATATTATTATTAAATGCCCAAACTTTTCCATCCCCAAAAGTTATTCAGTCTTTTAGCAAGCTACGCTTTAAATTTGGAATTATTGCGCCACAGTGTCTACACTAATAATAATAAATTCTAATATTTCAGAGTAGCCCTTATTCGTATACTGCATTGTGTAAAAAATAATTTTGAACAAGTATTGACGACAAACATTTCGTGCCGACTTTTATATTTCCATTACAACTCTAAAACATAAAGAATGACAAGTGATAAAATGTTAATGGATTATTATATTCGTAATTTTTTTTTTCTTAATATTATTACTAAAATACGGCGAATTAAACTGGTGCACATTTTTTTCAGCTGTGGCAGCGTGGAATTTCCAACCTTTGATCCACCTTCTTGTGCTGAACAACGTTACGATTTCATTTACTAATACGATCATTTCATTCGTCACCTAGCCTCATTCACAAATCACCCATTCTGAAACCACAGCTGACTCACTCATTCCCCGTACTGACACGATTCAAAAACCGCGATATCATACAGTAGCTTTGCGGCGAGTAGGGAAGGAAGCATTAACAGTAATTTAGAAAGAGAAGGGTAAAAAAAAGTGTTAGCGGAAGTTTTTAATGTTTATAAGGAATTTCCTATTCACATCCATCGCGAAGCTCCTCCTATCTGATTACTGAACGCTTCCATACGAACTGATCATATATTAAATTGACTCGTAGTTAACCAGGTGATTTTACGGAACAGAGAAAAGCGTCAGCAGGAGAATACATGTACAGCGTTTTATTCGAGTTGCATCCAGCCACTACCCCCATGTTTATTCAAATGATACCTACCATACTGTTAAAGTAAACCCCCACCAAAATAATAAAAATCACCTGCTATTCCCCATTTATAATCGCTTTTTCTCCCCTCATTTTCGATAAACCAGCTTTTCTCTTCCAAATTTACGACCGATACACTTTCCCCCCTTCCTATACCAGGAAAACTGACCTCTCCCTACTACTCGAACTCATTCATAAATAAAAACACCAAGACACGTACGCTCAAACCGCTTCTAACAACCTGATTGTGTCAAACAAACGGTCTACGAAAACAGCTTTCAAAATAATGTGCGAGGAAGACGAAGTGAGCCGCAAACACTTGATACACAAGATTGCGGAAATCCACTTCGGCATATTGTTACGGAAAACTTTTCGAACAATTGTAAGGTTCCATTTACATTATAATCGTGAAATTCACGATTAATTAGATGAATTGCTAAAATGGGCTTATTATTATTTAAATAAAATACTGTAACTTTAAAACTTATCCAAAACTTTAAAAACATGTACAGTGTAGGCTACTATTAAAATTCACGAACATCTAGATGTTAATAAAGCAAGTCGTGTTCATTAAATGTAAATTAAATTGCCTTTTTTTCCAATTTAAATAATAAAAAAAATATCTTACTAGTTATTATGAGGTTTTCCGCTTTATCGTTTTTACTTTATAAAATTAATAGTACAATATTCTTATGATGGATGTTAATGAAGCAACAATAGTAACACATTAATGTTAGAACTTGATTATTTGAGATTACATTTTCAAGCTAGTACAATAATAATATTACGACCTTCAAATTACCTTTAATATTGACTTTTCTTTTTTTAAAAAAAACATTTCGATATTTTGTCATACTTTTACATTCCGCCATTTATAGCACAACCAAGGTTTCCTGCTACTACACTACTGTATACAGAAATTATAACCAAAGATTAAATCGCACAAAAACGGAAGTTGTAAAATCCTCAAACGATTCGGCTATAATATTCTACAAAGCATTTAAGGAGGTTACCCACCTTTTCGGAGCCGAAATAAAATTAAAGAAATTAACAAAACTCGTTAAAATTCCGGACGAGACACCCCGCTACCGATAATAAAACGAACACTACCGACTATCAACTCGCACCAAAAGACGACAATAAAAAAAAATCTTTTTTACTTCCCCTCTCGCTGTACATCAATCAAAATCGTAAAACTTTAATTTTACGTCTTCTCGAATTTTTAAGTACTATACATACATTGTAAAGTAAGTTAATGAATCCGTATTACGTAAGTTAAAACTTTTTTCATTTTCGGAATTAGAATGACATTATTTTGGCGTAGTAATGTACTTTCGTAGTTAGTGTTGAATTATTTTTTAAAAATCATTTTTCGTCGTTGAACATTTCAAAATGTGCATTTTTTGACGCTATAACAAGAAATAAAATCAAAATTATCCACTTCTATCGCACCTTTTTACCTTAATAGCTACAATAAAATTTTAGACGTATAGATAAAAAAAAAATAATTATTGATGACCTCCATAATAATAATAAAAAAAACACCCTGCAGTGAAATAATAATAATAAAAAAAAAATATATCGCACATGTAATATACGAGGATGGAGTATTATTCATAAGGTCTCAGAGTTCAATTTATTATCACCTTGCACCGACAGAAACAGCGCAAGACAATAAAAAAAAAGAAAGAAAACGGACAAGCATAACAGAATAACAGCTTTCAATTAATGGTGTCACGGCAGGTGTTGAAACAACAATAAGTCATCGCATTCGCTCTTATCTATTTCTCACACTACAATCGCATACACAATGCGTTACACACCTTACGTGATTATACTGTACAATACAAAAAAATCTCTTTTAGTTAAACGGCGTGCCGGATAAATAGATGGATGGCTAAGCTAGCGTGTGCGTATATGGATTAATTGATGACGGTAGTAAGAGAAAAAGGAAATGAGTCAAATGACCAGGTATGGATGAATGAATGGCGTGCGCAAAACAGCGGCTAGCTCTAACACAAATATAGAAACAGCAAAAAGAAGTGCCTATATATTTATCAAAACGTAACAATAACAGATAGAAAAACAAAACAGATACGCATTGAACGCCCGCGCGTGTATGTGTGTGCATGCGTATATCGCGCGTATAGTTACCGTACCGGTTTTTTAATTGATGACGTGTCGACGTGCCACCGCTATTTTATTCATGTAAACACGGGAGTTTGGCGCCATTTCCTATTTGATCAATTTTCAAGCGACACCGGAGGGTCGGGTCTCCAGTCACATCAATGTCCGACACCTATCAACGCCTCAGATTAACACATCAAACTATTAGGGCTAATCGATAATTTTAATGTATTAACATTTTTACAAACTGTAAACAACTACGCCTAAACGTCATTTACAACGTCAACCTGATCAAATACTAATAAAAAAATAAAATATCCGAAGAAGAAAAAAAAAAAAAGAAATACTAAAAGGTTAAAATTAATTATGAGTCATTTTTAAAAAAAAAAAAAATGAAAACTTGTCGCAAACTAAAATAGATTATCTGCTTATAGCATAATAATTATTCATTATAATGCGTACATTATTCCGAAGTTGAATATCAAAATTTAATTTCAAAACTGAAAAAAGCAACAAAAAAAAAAAATGTGTATATTATGTTCATAAAAATTCCAGAGCATTTCTTTAGAACTTTCCGCAAAATAAAAAAAAAACTTCATAACACGCTTCATAATTCAAAAAAAATGGACTACATGTAAAAGCATGAAAATCTCATTACTAAATTAAACAAAAAAAAAATCCTTCCCTGCATAATATTCACCATAATTATAATGAAAAAAATTCTTCCGAATCTCATTAAACATCCTCCTTCATTTCCCTAAAAATCGTTGCATATTAATCATCTTATGATCATGAGTAAGTTCAATTTAAACGTCAATATTAATTTTTACCGGTATCTTTTGAATTACAACTCCACTTAAAAATTCTGTATCGACTACCCGGGAATAATTATTATTTCACCATACCAAAAAAAAAAAAAAATTTTAAAAGATAATAAACTTAGTTATATGCCGGTCAAGAAAATATAAATAAAAATTTATCACCATTAGACGAGCGCTTTTTCATCTCTTAAGAAATTATATAAAAAAAATAACGATAACATCAAATACCGTACCAATATTACACACTCATCATTTTTATTTTCCTTGCCTTTCAATTTCACTAATTAATTCTATTAACTATCTGCTTTTCAGATGTTAAAATATGCGTGCGTAATGTTAAAAAGTGTCTGTAATTTTTTTTAAAAAAAAAGCAATAAAAAACGCGAAAGAAACAAAAGTCATTCTAAAACGAGATATTTGCGTGACTACTAATTTTTTCCGTTTTTATACTCTTTAAAAATCCAAGTGTACGACAACTGCGACGATGTATAAAGAATTAACGCTAGTGGCACTGCTTTCCGCTTCTGTTCTACCTGCTTAACTCGAATCTTGAACTAAAAATAGAACTGAAGATGTTTGTCTGGAAAACAACAAAGCGTAACGAGAAAAATAAAGCTTCTATTCCTGTATTACATGTATAGAGAAAGATTGAGGATAAAAAAAACTTATTACAAAAAGATAAACAAAAATATCACTTTTTTATACACATATGCGCACGCAAACTTTCAAAGAAGAAGGAAAAATATAAAAGAAAAATAAATATATAATAAAAAAAAAAGTCTCAAATTTTACGCTAAAATTCCTAGTTGTCGTGACTTGCCAATTTTTAACATTACTGAAAACGCTGTTGGTGTCCTACTACATCGCCTCAGCGTAACTATACCGCAGTCATTACGCTTCAATTACATCCCCGCCATTTTTTTTTTTTTTTTTTTTGCTGTTGTTTATTTTTAATTTAACAATAAAATTAAACAGTCATTGAAAGTCGATATTATTAACAAATAAAACTCGATTCAAAAGCTATTGCCCCGATATAAAATTAAAAACTATACAGTACTGTACTTAAAAAAGCAATTTAACGACAAGTTCCAATTACAAATTTAACAACTGTATAAGTTATTTAGCCCAATAAAATTTTGCAAAAATCGTTCCAGTATTAAATTAAAGAGAAAATCAAAACCAGTCGTTCATCAAATATCCAAAAAATACGCCTCGAAAGTATAAAATCTATAGTAAGCATATAATATAAAAGATAGGGAGAGAAAAAAGATCAAATTTCCGCATGCTATATTGTTTCATCTTCTAAAATTTAACAAATATTTCCCACTCCCATTTTCAATACAGTGTAGCCTACATGTATCTAATTTTCCACAATTATTTAAATAATAATAATAAAAATGACTGAGCATCCTCTTCCACACACGCATTGAATAGCAAAGTGAACAAATGATAAAACACGCAAGTCAATGCACTATCGACAATCGCGATGATTATTGACCAGAAAAATGTCAATTGCGACTCAAGAAAAAGAAGACAAAAAGTAAAAATAAAAAAAAAGATAAAAAAAAAAAAGATAAAACGAGTCCGCCAAACGCTGAATACGGTAATAACGACATTTCCTGTATCCTTGTAAATCAATATTTAAGCACAGGTACAAAGATAAAGAAAGTACGGTACCGGTAATGGAAATAAGTGATAATCCAAAACGATAAAACTAAATCTTAAAAATGAAGAGATCGCTTTACATGTATTTCTATTTGCAAATATTATTTATCTCATAAAATTAAATATTTACGAAATTTGTTTTATCGTCTTGCTATAATAAATTTTTAAATACAGCAATAAAAAAAATAGATATGTAATTCCGCGCATCGTTGAAACAACCAGTCATCAAACGTTTCAGGAAAATATTCTTACCGTAACCATGACTATTAGAGGTACAATTAATTATCCCCCTTAAAAAAAACTCCCCGTGGTATAAAATTAAGTTAGGTCCCACGCGAAAGCCCCACTCATCCGTCCACCGCATCTCCCACATACCTTATTCGTACTCGTAAAAAACCCCCAGCACCCGTAGTACGCACGAGTGAATTAGCGACGGCGCACGCACGTACTCGTTCATGGATCGAAGAGGTCGAGCGATTCACCAAAAACCGAGGTGAAGTTGTTATGAATGAATGCCTTCTACAAACACGATCAAACATTTACCTTCGTTTCTCTCTAAAACTTTTTTTTCCCTTTCACAAAAACATATTCATCAACAACCGGTAACAAAACATTTTCGTATTTAACTAAAATAATATAAAATATTGTTAAGGAAGTGGGGCACTTACCTTGCTCAATTTTTCTCCTTCGTGATGAGGCAAAAGGGCTCGCAGAGACTGGAAACCGGCGTTGATGCTCTGCATACGACGACGTTCGTTACTGTTTGCGATCTCGCGGCGAATTCGTCTTTCTTGCTCCATTTCACTTTTTGGAGATACGGAAATACAACTTAATCTATTTTTTTTAAAAAAAAACATCTAAATTAATACATTAGAAACTTTGTATACATAAATATAAAAAAATTCGCACTGACATTCCGCATAGCGAATATGCTCCAAAAAAAATAATAAAAACACAGACAATCAAGATACTGTTCTGATTTTGTGTCAGCTGAGAATAATGGAAATTTATCTGATTTAATATTTTAAATCTCCCCAGGTTGGCGCCAAATTTATAACCCAAGTATTTGATAAGAGTTGACGCGACAGAAAATCAAGGTAAGAGAAAGTACTGTAGAATTATAAAAACTGCGTTCGTGCAATTACAATCAAAATCGGAGCACAAAAAATTCAACAAAACCATCTTTGTTTTCCTTCTTCTAAAATAGTAAAACCGCAAAAAAAATCACATGTCCTATAAATTACGAAATTAATATTTTTTTGTAACTTTCTAATTAAGTTGCTGCGGTATAATTACACCGAATTCATTTCATTTCAAAGAAAAAAAATTTAATTATCCGAAATAATTGCTTTCAACTTTATCTTACTATACTGTGTATACTCGTATGTGAAACTTTGATAACAACGATCAGCTGACTGACTACACCTATGAAATATGAGTAATTAATAGAAAAAAAATATTATAGTACCGTATTAAATTTAAAATTCGCACGTCAATATAGTAAGTTAACAGATTTTATTTTCAAACAAGAAATATAAAATAACTTTAACCTTGCACTAATAACATTCGATCAGTAATCAACGTCTGCGCGCATCAAAAATCATTCATTGAAACAAGGTTAACACTTAATTGCTACTAGTTATTAATTCTGATTTAACCCAATTACGCGTCTAATAAAACGAGTAAACTAAAAAAGAAAAGAAAAAAAAAACCCTCCACGTAATAATTAGGAATAAAGTCTTCAGTTCCTTTTAATTAATAAGTCACGAACTGACCTCGAAATCTCTGACACATTTTATCACTCATCCAATTCTGCCAAAACCGATAAAAATCACGAATTTAAGATTTGTACAAATTAAATCTCTCGCCGTCATCCCCATGATCCCCATCTAGTACTAAAAGGGCGCTAGAATTATGTCGTCTGCGAGACTGACAAAGAGTGAAAATAACAACGGAACCGACAGTAAACTAGAACGGAACACAATTGGCAAAGAAAAAACGCTGTCGATGCCGCCGCCACAAAAACACCCCGAATCTATCTCTGAATCTAGAATTAAAATAGCGCCGTCATAAACAGCAAAAAAAAAAAAAAAAGAAAAAGAAACTGTCTCCAAACATTACGTGCTCCACGTCTATTCGGAGGACATTTACATAAACAATGTAAACAAAGTATACGACTTCTGTGCGTAACTTTTGAATTACGGTGTGCGCGAAGAATGAAGAAGAAGAAAAAAAAAAAAAAGAAAACAATGCTCTAATCCCGTCCATAAAAAGCGAAAGAAAGGGGTGGGAGGAGTTGGAATTAAAAAAAAAAATTGCGAAGACATCGCTAGTAAAAATTAGGTTGTTGGCTAATCTGGAAGCTTTCCCAAGTGATCATTTGCCAACTAAAAATTAGACGCCCGGGAGTCAGCCAACAGCTGTTCTCCTCGTTCGGTACCACCTTATCCTCAACATATTAGAGCAGAAAATATTCTTCCAGGAGCTTCGTTTTCAAACTTAAGTTAAAATAAACGACCACCTTATTCCATCAACCGTCGCGTTCCCAAAATTCTCATACTAACGCCACACCTCAGACAGAAGAATATTTCACATAACCACAACGGAATAAACATGTTAATAAAATTAATACATGGGTACTAAATATTGCCTTCTTGGTGGCTATTAAAAAACGGTGAGCTAATAAAAGCGTTAGAGGTCAAACAAATGACAATCAACTTCTCATTACTATGCAATTACCGATTATAATTAAAATATGCAAAACTTTATGAAGAAAGTCAATTCGCAGTATTATTTATTTCATTAGGTAGTTGGTAGTTATAATTATAAGTTGTTACTGTAGCAATTTTAAAATGAAAACACATAACATTATCGTTAAGTATTGATTCCGTTCTAGAAAAGAGTGTTATTAAATCTTGTTTGAAATTTAATCTCGTAATCAAGATTAAATCATTAAATCTAGATAAGAAATTCTGCCAACTACGAAAACCTATAAATACTGTAATTACGTTTCACAACTTACTGTTCCTTACGTAAACCAAAAGTGAATTTTTGTAACAAAATAAATACAGGTAATAATAAATATTAAAAACTAAAAAAAATTTTAAGAAAGAATTTGTACGTGTTAATCTAATTTCGTGTTTTACCTAAAATTTTAATCCTCCAAATTACGAGTATATTTGAGTCAATCTTATCGGATAATCGCGGACTTCGAAAGATCCTACAACAATAGCAGTAAATATTTTACGCATATTTAATTGATTAGCAAAAATTCCGTAATCTAATATTTTCCATAAGATTCTTTTAAAACAATCTACCCTTAAAAAACAAATTTTTTTTTCAAGAACAAGTTTTGTCAGCATTCTGCCGCCGTCTGTACCATTGCGGCATGCCTTGCCATTTTCGTCGGCAGATCGCGTCGCTCCATTTTAAGTAGTAGAATAAGCTACGGGTTCCAACAGCTGGAAAATTGGGCTGAAATTTAAAACGGGGAATCTATTTTCATAAAACAGATCCCGCTACAACTACGATTCTCAACAATGAAAATTCTTCATTTGCTATTTCCTCTCCGTTAAATAGAAGTGACAAGACGCCGTTAAGAGCTTGGCATTGTTTCGGAAGTGTAATACTGTATACCTTTAACATCAGTCGACGTAACGTTGTGCCAGTAGAAGTTCAATGGGGTTTAAATAGGCAGACAGCTGATGTCAATGTTTGAAATAAGAGGGAGCATAAAATATATAAGATTGAAAAAGAAGAAAAAAAATTCTGTGTTTGAAAAAATGTTTGTTTGAACCAATGCCAAAATCACCAAATATTCTAACAAATATAAACCGTCGACCGGAAGTATTTACTCTTATTTAAAAAAAAAATTGTTTTCTAACTAAATTCCATTCACCAAAAACTCGGGATTATTTGTTACGCTAAAAAACAAGTAAACTCACTCAACTCCAAAAAAAAAAAGAAATGTACCCAAACACTTGTTAATAATAAATAAACAAATTTTATTTACGTGGAAGTTTATTTAGTAACGTTTTGCAAAAAATAAAAAAATATATACAGTACCAGTCTACTGTCGAAAAAAAAAAAAAACGGATTAAAATGAGGTTACAGAGTACTTCAGACAATTACATTTTACTACTTTTTCGGAATTCATTCAGATAAATTTTGCAAACGACGTTACAAAAAAACAACCATGAGCTACCTTCCTCTCTCTCAAATAACCCTGCCCCAATTTTCCCTCATCAATTGTACTAATTTTACGCCAACTACGCTTTCATCAAAAATTCAAAACAACACATTAAAAAACACATACTAAAAAAATAATTATTAAAACTAAACAGCTACATTTTTTTTAAGTATAAAATTTCTTAACTCCAATTCATTAAAAAAAATAATACTGTATTAGAAAAAAAAAACTACGGTAGTCTTTTAAAAAAAAATAATAAACGCAGTATTTTCATTTGTAAATAAAAAAAAAACTTTTACAAGTTTCCTTTTATCTGAAACCAACCAAAATAATTATTATCATTACAAAAATATTGCTAACGACTTCATACATTTTTTCCCGGTAAACATTAACCAACCCGATATTTTAAAAATAATAATAAAACTCCGCCACAAAACTGCTTATCTATGGAAGTGGAAACTAAACGCAAACAGAGAAGAGTATGAAGCAACGACAATAGGTTGATCAGCTGGAATGTCAACAGCAACCCAACCCTATCCTTTTCGCCAACCACGGTATGGGAGAGGGCAACCAGTACACGCTGTATTGTCCGAGGGGACATGACAGGGAAATTGAGAGAGGAAATGGGCGTCAAAGTGAAGAGGAAGAGAGCGAAACCAACGCTGTTCGTTACTATTTGGCTTAGCATTTTGCTCAACATCAGATGATTGCCAAGTACAGTACACAGCGGCAGTGTTCATCCCCTAACTACGGTACGAGGAGAGGAGTCTTTCAGGTCATTCAACGTTATCTAGTTGGACGTGGGTGGATTTGGTGATGGCGTGGGTGTACCAGGCTCCCACTGCACTATCCCACCCCTTTGACTTCATGCGCTGCGACATCTACTGTATTCGTCTGCATCAGCCCACACGCGACCGGCTTTGTTGTTCCCAACGAGAAAAACAGCGTCGACTTGAACTACATTCTTCCTACATTCGCAATTTTAAACTCCTACATTTATTTACAAATTTTTAATTTGCTTGCAAAATCTTGCTTAAAAATTGAAGTAAACAAACAAAAAACAGAATATTAACCGATTTTTTCTGAAAATCGAAATCCAGTTTCCCTGTAAAATTCAAATTTGTTGTAAATAGTTCAATGCTGAGACATACTTTTCTAACGCATATAAAATATTTCAAAATCTATTAATTTTTAGATTAAAAATGATATATTGAACGAGATAATAATTGTGATAATTAATTAGCCTCAAATTTTTTTCAACGCAAGTCTTTTAAAATTCCTCAAATGAATTAAAAAATATTACAACCTAAATTGGCTAAATTATTTTTTTTTGTTACTAAGCTCTTATTTTTAAAAGTATTAATAAATACTGTTTATATATTTTTTAATAAAATAATTTAATCATCCGTGATTAACATAAATTTAAAAAAAAAACATATATGAAGCTTCCCTCTTGCGTTTAAATTTTTTACTTCATATTTCACCTAACGAAAGAAATCACGCAAAATTTTTTTTGTTGTCGCTACGATTGGGCTATATTACAGTTTAATAAGGAAGTAAATCTCCAACAAATTGCTTCATCGAATCAGCTGAGAGAGAGCTCCGCTCATCGAAGAACACGTGATCGGATTATAAAAAAGCAGACAAAATATTACCGCTCGCAATTTATATTACAGAAAATACCTATAATTACTAATTTAAAGAAAGAAGAAAAAAAAAAAATAAGATAGAGAAAAAATCAATCGAGCTTAAAATATTTCGCTCATAATAATAATTCCGCGCTACAAAATTGCGCTTTCACCTATTAATCGAGCGCGCACGTACTTCGTAGCGTCTAAACGACTGCGCATCAAACTTATACGCGCACTTGAAAGCGATTTCATCCAAAAAACGGGGAAGAAAAAAAAATGCATAATAAATGAAAAGCGTTGAGAAGATTAAAAATGGATTAACAACCCTTCCTCCACCCTCTCTCTACTACCCTCTAAACACGTGTATAGGAGAATAAGAATACTCCAACAAAAAAAAAAAAAAAAAACACAAGAAAAAAAAGGGGTAGTCTCGCGCTCAGCTGCTTACGTTACGTTTGGCTGCAAGTGCGTCAAACTTTTTTTTTTTTTTTCCTCTTTCTTTTTCTATTTTCTACGAAGGAGCCGGCCGGTGACATGTTCGGCTTGAAAACAAAAATCGATCAAGCTGTCTGGATACTCTTTTCCAACCGATCCGTAGCTGCTTCTTAAGCCTAGCCTTCAACGCGAACATGGTCTACGAAGGATTTCAAAATGCTTGTCACGTTCGCACGTGCGTTAGCCCGCCGCTTGCCTTTATAATTTACGCCTTAACGAAGCTAAAGCTTTTCTCGACAGCGTACAGCATTTTCTAACGTTAAAATTGTGACGAGAAAATCAAGGATTCAGTCGGCAGCCACTCATCCACACCAGTAGACTACTAGCACTTCATCACTACATCTCGCTACCAGACAACACCTTCAGACGAGGATTAAGTTTTCCTAACTTAGACCTGTCGATCAAAAAAATAAAATAAATAAGATTTTAATGAAGGAACCCTCCTTTTATAATACTAGATTGG
>JAQGAY010001152.1:0-16222 GCA_034698085.1 Polydesmus angustus | reverse complement strand
GAAATTATTATGGTACCTGATGTACAATAATATTCGATTAAATGAGTTATAGACAGTTTTACGTCTGTAAAATTTTTGTCCTTGGGGGGAAAAATTGTTGGTAAAACTGTATTTCATTAGTCATGCAAAATTTATAAACCGTAAAGTAAAAAAAAATCTCGTTTCAGCGCATCAAAATTATTTTTAGCACGTGATATTTGTTTTTAAAAAAAGGTTTTTTTTGAAAATCTTTCAACAAGCACATTAGTTATTGTATATAAACTTGTCTTATAATGAAAATGTTTTGATTTTTTGGTGGCGAAAACGTCGCTGCGCGGTTTTTATAGAAATAAACAATTTACTTACATCATTGCTAGGTACATGCACATAAATATTTCAATTAAAAAACTACTCCGAATTTTACGAAATCGTATTTTACTGTTTATTTATGGAACAAAAAATATACCGGTAATGGCATATACGAGTATTTATTTATAAAGAACGGTTAGAAAAGGAAAATCTAAACATTTTTTTTTTAAAGTTAATTAAATTTGTTTAAGTTTAACATTTCTAATTTAATAAATTTTTTATTTGGTTTTTATTATTAGTTGTCCGTATTTGACAAGTCACATCAATCCGGTCATTCCAGTCGTCGGCGCTGTTTTATTTCTGTTCGTCATTTCGTCGTTATTGCGAACAAGTTTTAGCGATCCAGGAATCATACCTAGAGCAACTAGTGACGAGGCAGCTGACATCGAAAAGCAGATTGGTAATTAGATATTATTCTCTCAGGTGTTTCGTTTATTATTGAATGAAATGAAATTTATTATTATTTATAATGGATTTATAGAAGTGCCAAACGGTTCCAATTCACCGACCTATCGTCCTCCGCCTAGGACCAAAGAAATTATAATAAGAGATCAAGTCGTTAAACTAAAGTACTGTTTCACGTGCAAAATATTTCGTCCACCACGTGCCTCTCATTGTAGCCTGTGTGATAATTGCGTTGGTAAGGCTGGTTTAAAATACTTTTATGGTTTAATTAAATTAACTTTTAATTCACATCGCAGACAGGTTCGATCATCATTGTCCCTGGGTAGGAAATTGCGTCGGGAGACGGAATTATCGCTACTTTTATATGTTCATAGTGTCCCTGTCTTTACTTTGCGTGTTTATCTTTTCCTGCTCTGTCACTCATCTTATACTTTGTAAGTTTAATTTTTGCAAATTTAAACACGAGCGCGTTCAATTATAAAATTTTTTTTTTTTTGCAGTGTCCAATACTAGCACTTTTTTAGATGCCGTTCGGACTTCACCTACTAGATATCCTTTCGACCGTTGAACAAATTTAATTGTATTCAGCGTGACAATGTTGTTTCTTAATTATTATTTTTACTGTCATTGTGGGCGTGATATGTTTCTTTTCCGTTTGGTCGATTATGGGTTTGGCTGGTTTCCATACATACTTAACAACGTCTAATCAAACGACAAATGAAGATGTGAGCACTTATGGAACTTTTTTGTTGTAAAATTAATGATAAGTTCATACTTAATATTGTATAGATTAAAGGGTCATTTTCTACGAAGAGGGGGCAGCATAATGTCAATCCATACAATTTAGGTTCGCTTTGTCGGAATTGTTTCGGAGTTCTGTGCAGCCCTGTTCCTCCTAGGTAACTTGCCATCTTTTTAATTAAAATTGATTCGCTACTAAATTCCAATGTTTTTCTTTTTTTTTTTTTATAAAAGCTTGATTGATCGACGTGGATTTGTAACTCCGGAGTTGTTAGCCGCCGCAACTAAATCTGCTGGAGATAGGGATCGCATGTATGGAAGCGTAGTAACACTGTCGCAACCACAGGCATGATTTAAAAATAATTTTTATGGTACGTTATATAGCCAATGGTTTTAATTTTTTTTTTGTTTCTTTTTAATTTTATCAAGGGACAGAACGGCCAAGTGTTAAGTGATAACGAGACTACGCTTCAGAGGAGTAACCAACCGAAAAAACAACAATCAACTAGTTTACGGAACGGTGGGTACCAAACTGATCTAAAATCTTATCAGAACTCTGCTAATATGTTGGTAACGTGCGCGCCACCAGTGGCTGGAACGCCAGATTGATTTTCAAATGTGACTTTTAGACTTTTTTTTTTTAAAAAAAAGTATTTTTAATTCACTTAAAAGTGATTTTTGGACTTTCCATCAGTTTTTGGTGGTGACAAGACATGACAAATCAAGCGTCTAGTCAAGACATAAAAGTTATACAGTGCATTAGAAGGAAAGTGTTGCTGATGAAGTAAATTTGTGATTAATGTTATACACGGAGAATTTTAGATAATGTTGATAATTTTTCTTTTTTGCATTACTTAAATTCTGTGGATAGTTATTGAGCAGTTGGACACATTGTAATC
Source organism: Polydesmus angustus (assembly GCA_034698085.1). Lineage (NCBI taxonomy): Eukaryota > Metazoa > Arthropoda > Diplopoda > Polydesmida > Polydesmidae > Polydesmus > Polydesmus angustus. Next base: position 13,829 of record JAQGAY010001152.1, on the reverse strand, counting down.
AATGAAACGAGATTTTGAAATTTAACATGTACATAAAAATGCACATGCGTTTGACACCCACGTAAAAGCTGTTGCTCAACGTTTTACTTAAATTAACATTTACGGCTATATAAATGGGATTGTGAGATGCAAGGTTTCATAAAATACTTAGGATTGCAATGTGCTCCTCTCTCGAATGAAATGCTATGAAAAGTGGTACAATTTTGCAGCCTGTGCTTCTTGCCTTTATTTTTGTTACTAGCGATTATGATGCAATATACAGTACATGTAAATGATCCAGCTTTAATAAATTCGAAGAGAAATTTTAAGATTGATTGGAAAATCTGATTACGTATATTTGATATACTGCAGTTGATTGAAGCAATTAATTATTGATTTCTTTACGTTTCCATTAAAAACGTTTTTGGATTTATTATTTGTTTGATTTAGTAAGGTACATAGCTATTTTTTGCGTGATTTTAGGTTTTTTTTTGTTTTGTTTTTATTATTATAAATGTGATTCTAATTTGATTTTTTTTTTATATTTTTTTTTTCTTTTTTAATTTTTAATTTTCTATCTCGTTCGTTGGAACTATCTTAGGGGGAATCGATTCTGATTCTTCATCCGCTAACTGTACTACTTATTCTATAGTCCTATCTTCTCCACCTTCAACTATTTCTGCCACTTCTTTCCCTTTATTTGCTCCACCTACCCTGTCTAATTCTTATCAGGTTCCGTCACAACCGATCACAAGTTGCACAGCCGTCTCAGATAGCACAACTAATACTAACGTCATTTCGCCTTATTTTCGAGTAAATAATCAGCACAACGCACAAACGCCTTTGTCATCATCTTGCAGCCTCTCTATGCAAACAGCAGCGCCGAGATATTTATCCGAAGAAAATAGTATAGCCAGCAGCGTTACCAACTCTACCTTTAATTTGGATCTCGACTCGATTGACGAAAGCAGTATGGTTGGATTACTCAGGTTGAGTACAGTGTGAGAGAAGTAAGACCTGTGATATGCTTGTTGATTATTTTGTTTATAGGAGAATTAGCGGGTGAGATTTGACCTTAACGTTTAAGAAGAAATTTATTTATAAAAGAAAAAGAGGGCCCGTGGCTTCAAGGTTTTTTTTTTTTAAAAAAAAAAGTTCAATTAATATTTCGAGCTGGTTAAAAACATAACGTGTAGCATTTTAACATTAAAGTGCTATTATTATCATGATCATGTCATCGGTACATAATGTACAGAATACAAAGCATTTATGGTCGGTTTGGAAATAACAGGTCAATTTTTATCGCCGGTTTAATAGATTTCAAATTCCTCTATGATTGTTTTGTTGTCTGTAAATTATTTTTAGGAACCGCGCATATAGGTTTTGCTCAAAAGGTTGAAAATTATTATGGATTTTTGAAATCCATCTTAAAATATTTAAATTAAGATAATTTTTAAATAATTGCGGACGAGTATTGTATATATATATTTAAAAAAAGTTTTTAAAGTGTTTAAAAAGGAATTGCAACCGCTATTTAAAATTTTTATTGTTAACAATGAAAATTTCGTAAATTAATATGGAGTTTTAAAAGTTGTCCGAATTTTATAAATGCGGTATTTGTTGAATTTTCGTTGATTGAATGAAATATTATTTATTTTAACATAATTATCTCATTTTTATTATTAAAACACACAAAACATAATTATGTTAGGAAGGAACTTTTAATTCGGTTTTCGAATTCTTATTTGATGAACCGTACTCGTTAAACCGGTTTTAATTTTTTGTAATGTAAGAATAATTATAACATCAATCTATGTAGCAACATTTCATAACAAGTTTACTAATATAATTTTTCAAACTAAAGCAAAACATATTTTAAGATTTTTTGAAAATTTAGTAAACAAAAGTTATACTTTTGGTTTTGCTAAAGCAATGACACCACATGCAACGCGTGTTCCGGAGTTGCCCGTTGTTAAGCTGCCTTCATTACCTCCTAAACCAAGATCATCTTCACCCGAATGAACCTGTAAGTTTTTTTTTAAATTTATTATTATAATACTGCATTGTAATGTGCTAAAAAATAGTTTTAATCCTTACCACCATGCCCCTGCCAATAATTGAATTTGCACCCGTTAGCTGAATTTGACTATCAGTTATGGACACTGTAGCAACACCACTGGCATCCGCCTTGAGGTTTCCAAGATCGCCAACGTGTCTAGGGAAAAGTAAAATTAAAAATGTATAAAGTAAACTTTTTTTAAAGATTTACCTAATGACAGCATCTGGACCACCGTGAGTCATATTTCCTGGGTTGAAATGACCTCCAGTACTTGTGCAACCTAGAAACATGAGGATTATTATCAGCTGTCGTAATCTTTCTCATGAGAGATTTTACCATCTGTGGTGTCGCCAAACTGATGGACGTGGAATCCATGTAGCCCAGGTGACAATCCGCGAATTTCTCCGGTAAGTGTTACGGGTTCATTCGCAAACTTAAATCAAAGGTAATTTAGTTAAATTTATGCAATGGCGGATATTGTTGTGTTAATTATATTGAATTGCGTTGCCAAGCGAGACATTTGATACTAGAGGAAGTAACACTACATTATTTAACTAGGATAAATATTGTTCTATTAATTCTCAAAAATAGCGACACATTTTTAAATATAAATAAAATATTTAAACAATAGATTGACAAGCCCATATAATAAAACGGAGAAAATTTATTGATTTTTTTCGTTACTTTTAAACATTAGTTACTAAAAGTAAAATTCTATTTTATTAAACAGGACTGACTTCAAAAAAAAGCTTAGAAAATTGGAATAATTTAGAGTAGTAATTATGCCTACTTGCTATAATTTAATTATTATTAATAATATTGTAGCATAGATTGCGAAAATATTAAAAAAATTATTTTTACCTGTTGACTGAAATTTATAACGCCGAACGTAATATTTCCAACTAAAACAACAACGGCTGCCAACATTTTAAACTATTTTCCTGGTCAAAAATAAAAATTTATCTGTCAACCACTGTCTCGTCCAAGTACCAAACAAACTGACAATGCGTTGCTGAAGAAGTTTTTATAATACCTGTGTTCTTGTGTTTTTGAGGTTTATATGTCAAACCATACCTCACTGAATTTGACGCAGTTTCTAACACGTGGTAGTTTTGTCAACCAATCGGATTAGTTTTAAATGGAAATGTGACTCACCTGCAATTACTCGATGTCTATTTTGTAAATTATTAATGTTGACTTTTAGTTAAATGGAAAGCTTTAGGCAAGTCATTTATCTTTATAATTGTGAGAAAAGGTTTTTTTTTTTTTATTACTTAACCTAGAATTAATAAAATACAACTTGAGCTCCAGAAAATAAACCTGTTCTTTCATTTGGCTTAAACATGTTACTGCGTTCCACTTATTGATAAGACATTACGATACCAATTTCAAGCGAAATTTAAGAAGAAAAAAACACATTAAAGGAATTAGAATTAAAGCTTAATATTATGTAGAATATAGCCATCTTAAAGTTTAAAGAAAAAAAACTTAAATTAGAAGTTGATCGTTATAATTTTATAATAATTGACATACATGTATTTAGTTTTTATTAAATATTGAAAAAAATGACATAAAAATCAGATCAAAAGTCCATTTTTATGTTAATATTTCCTTTTTTCTCGAATCAAGTTGGCAATAATATTGTCTTGAATAATTAAGCGAAGAGAAGAGTTTTCAAATTTTGCTAAAATCTTTTAAAAAGTGAGATTGATAATGACATAATTATTTAATTAAAATAACGAGTAGATGAATAGGATCGAAATAAATAATTATATACATGTAGATCAATAATTATAAGATTAGTGAAGGCAATAATATTATTTCTTCGATCAGCGCTCAAATCTGACTATCACAATAATAATTATGCAAATTATTATGAAATTTTGTAATTTATATCGCATTTTGAATATCTCTATTTTTGCTTTAATATCGACATTAATAATAACTGAATCCAACTAATAGGTCATTTTTAAAAAAAAAAAAATTATGATCTAATTTTTTCTTTCTTTTAATATTTTTTCTTTTTAATTTTTATTTTTACTTGTAGTGAAGTGTTTGGGGTGACCTAGCTGTTTTAACAAAATCAAAGTAGGCCTATATAAAATGTAGTTTTACCAAGAAACATGCTACAGATCGATGGATTGGTATTGCAATTTTTCAACCTGGTCATTTTGTGATTTTAATCTGCCTTGTATTGGATTTCCAATCACAGTGGAAATAGATGGATTTTTCCTTTAGGCTACCGGTATATCCAATTTTTGCTTTTACATGTATTTTAACAAAATCAGTAGAAAAATAATACAATTACCGGTATTATAATAATTTTTATTTTTTTAAATACCGTACATGTATTACTATTTCTATTTTTTTGAAGCACTAGCTATTATTTTAAAATACAGTAATTTATCTTTTACTAAATTTTTACGGTATTGATTTTTTTAAATGTTTTTGTTGGTCCTTTTAATTTCTTTTTCCATGAATTCTCTTTGAATAAATCAACAAAAATATTTTTAATAATTTTTTTTAATCTAAAATAATTAATGTAAAATTAAATCAACAATTAAAAAATAGCACATGTTTTTTACATGTGTAATCAACCCATTTAATTTGGTGCGGGCATTTATACCGTATTAATAATGTACTGTACATTGTCGCGTGGTTTTTTTTTTTTTTGCCCGTGGGTTTTAACAAGTGTAAAAGCACATATTAATACGATGGCACACTAAGGGTGAGGCAATATTGGGGACAGAATGTCGTCGTCCGACGGTACCAAAAAAAAAGCGTTAAAATTATGAAAAATTGTTAAAATTATTATTTTGTCCAAAAATCTCTCAAAAAAAATTTTCCTCTTTTGTTTATTATATGCATTGTAATTTGTACTCGTTTTGTACTTTTAATAACTAGTCAAAATGAATCCAGTAAACAAAATTATGTTGTTTAGCAAAAGTCATAAGGCAACAGGAAAGAAGGGCCATGCCTTTTTTAAAAAATTTATTTTATGTTAGGGTAATATTATTATTAATGGGTTAGAATGCAATTATATTCTAATTACTGTAATAAAATGCTAAATCAGATTTTGTTTTATAAAAGTAAAAGCTACAATAAAAACAACAACTACTAAATCAAAAAAAAAAAAAAAAATAGAATTAATTTAAAAATATTTTTAAAATAAATTTGTTTTCTATAATAAAAACATTAATGAATTAATTTTTTTAATGATTATAAAATGAACAAATTAGCCACCATTCACTTCTACAGTAGGTGTAGCATTTAAAAGCTGTCATTTTATTCCAAAAAAAAAAAAAAAGTCTATTGAGTTGATCTACAGTTTGTACCTTGGTTTTACTATGTCGACAGGTTTCCCGGCGTATTTTATGATGGAGAAAAACGAGCCAACCTTCAGAGTTCGTTAAGGGAATAAAATGAATCAAAGGTCATAGGGTCAGCCGTATTCATATCCATTTAATCGTCTCTTGTGCATCTACACGCATCGCTGTTGTACGTACTCAACAGATTGAAAAAATATGTATTTATTGACCAAATTTCAACATAATATAAAAATGTGCATTTGTAAGTCAGTGTTATTTATTTTTTTTATACGGTATACATTCTAGGCTTACGACTGAGTCTCGAGCAGATTTTCTGTGAGTAAAAATAATAATAAAAAAAAAAGTTTGTGGGTGGTTGAGAGGGGGTCATTCACTTCTATTCTTTTATGTTCAGGTATATTCTTAACATGTGCCCCCAGAGTATACTCAGGCCATGTGTTGCTTCTGCCCTGTTCCCTCTTTGGAAGAGGAAAGAGAGAGAGAGAAAAAAAAGGCAACCTGAAGAAAAGATGATAATGTTGATGGTGAAGAAGTCATTGTCGGTTCAAGTGTGGAGGTGACTACATGTTCTACCTAGTCGTCTCCTGCTGTCGAAAAAACTTGGCCGAGGAACTGACATATCGGATGTTATATGCAAAATCTTTAAGGAAGAAAGCCAAGTTTTTTTCCCCCAAAAAATTAAGGATTTAAAAGTGGAAAAAAAAAATGCATATATTTTTGTGCGGTGGTTTATTAAGGATAAATAAACAGAATACAAATAGTACGGTATTGGAAATTCTCAGCACGTCCGGATAAAAGGAGACACACGATATTGGTGTAACAAATTGAGAAGGTAAATTTTAACAACTTTATTGAACGTTAATCGTAATTACTTTTTTTCCAAGGTCAATTTTTAAGGAAAAAAAAAAAAGCTTTTATTACAGTTAAAAGCAGTTAACATAATCTTTTTTAGAAAATAATGGTTGAAATTTATTCGTTTTGACGTAACTTCGCACGTCTTTGAATTATTAATTTATTGAGCATCTTTTGCATTAGCAACATTTATTATGAGGTAATAGTAAATTATTCTGCGAATAATTATTATTATTACATAACTACATTTATAACAAGGTTTAGATGTACTAAATTAGCCATCTAGACAAAATAGATAAACAATAATTACGTTTATTTCTGATTACAATGATTTTAAAAAAAAGTACTGTATAAAAATTATGGCTTAATTAATAAAATTTGTCGACTTGAATTTATTTAAATTTTAAAATTATTGTTGAGAAAACACAACAATCCGTTACAAAAAAAACATAGATTATTTTATTATTTCTGTAGTTTTAAAAACTTTTTTTTTTGTTAAAAAAGTTAATTATTTAGTACACAAATTAAAATTATTACAGGTATATTAAAGTTTCAAAATTTTTTTTTTTTTGCTTTTTTAAATTAACAAGTTGTTTTTTATATTACGGTACATAAAAAAAGATACAGTTTCTTGTTGTTTTGAATTAGATTTCTGATTTATTCCTAGTTAACTTGTAGCACAATTAACTTATCTTTTTATTTTTATTCAAAAGACTTCCAGACGTCACCCTTTATGTTTCTGACGCAAACAGTTTGATAGTACACTCAAACACTGACATTATAAGTTTATCAAATCCACGCAGGTGAAGAAAACATAATCATTTTGATTGGGGGGAAGTCTCCAAAACAAGGGAGAACAATTTTGACAAAAAAACTTCAAGTCAGGTTTAAGGTTATTCAATCAAATCAAAGCCAATAATCTTTTTTCTTTGTTACACTCATATTTCACGAGTTACATAATATAATTTATACTATATAAAAAAATATATAAATATATTATCCGGAAGTTTGTTGAAGCGTTAATAAAAAGAAGAAAAGCTTCATTGTAGAAAAAGGATTTAAACGCCTTCACATTCGAATTATTATTGCTCGTTTTTCAGATGCGATGAGGAGAGGAAGAAATTTCCTCTTCGAATCAAATCCCGTATTACTGTAAATTTGACAAGAAAAAGATGAGAAACCGATAACATTTTTCGTGCCGTTTTTTTTTACAGGATGAACAATGAAGAGTGTGAATTACTTGTTTGCTGTTCCGCTATTTATCGTCATGACAACCGACCTGTTTGCTCATTTCGATTACCGATGGCAAATGATGACCGACGCTACTCCTGTCAATTTCACATTTCAAGGTAACGTCTATTATTTTATTTACCGTTTTACTTCTCTCATTTGTTCACAACTTCCACATTTACAGCTGTCACTTTTGAGTTAACGTATATTATTTTATAGCAAAAGTTGATTCAACTTTATTTAACACTTACTCGCGGTATTTACTTTTTATTTAAAATAAAAGTACCGTATATTTATTTATTTATTTATTACCGGTATTTATTTACTCGTACATATATTGGAAGATGTTAATCAAATAAGCTAGTAAACTTTTACTACTTAAGGTTAATAATAATTATTGATAAATAACGTTCTACTAATTGCATAAGTTATTTTATTTACTGATATTTATTTATTTTTATTTCGCGTATTTTGAGAAACTTTTTTTTTTTTTAATTCCTTTTTTTTTATTATTGAAAAAGTAAAAACAATTACCCTAGTAAGTGAATTCGTGCATAACATACTCTACCTTTATTTTTTTTTAAATTTTTTTGAATGCGCATCATCGCTTTCAATGCAAATTAGTCGCTGCAGTGAAGAAGCATGAAATTTTACTCCTTAAAAAAATTAACAGTAGATTTAGATTTCCTGATTTTTTTTAATAAAAAAAAAGCTGAATATGGCGAATAAGCGTGTGTTTCGGATAATTACGTACTGGAGATGTGTCCTCGCGCGTAGGGCTACCGGTAGATCTATCTACCTTAACGGAAATTAAGGAGTACCGGTAGGGAATTGGCGTGTGACTGAGGTCAAGGCGATAATTGTTTTCAATTCTTAATACACTGTAACGGATAATAATAATGATAAAACTAAATATTACTGAGTATATGTTTAAATAAATTTTTTTTAAAAAAAAAAAAACGGTTTTATAAAAGGAGTTAGAAAGTTTGACTGATGATCGAAAGTGACAAAGTTAATGAAATGTAGTTTGCTACGTGGGTGTCAATGATATAAAAAAATCTTACTCGTGTTTTTTTTTATATACCGGTACAATATATACTGCGGTACTGCCTATATACATGTATATTAGTGTGAGTTTTCAAAAGGGACAGGTTGACCGAATTCTTCAGTTTTAACAAAAAAAAAGCCAGTATTTGGCTGAGAAAGGTATTTCCGGATAGCGATTAAGAGAAACTTGGAAACACCTCTTTGACCTTTTATACGTTAGCTGACCTTTATTTAACTTGTAGAATTTTTTTTTTGTATTTATATTCGTCGGCGAAGTGTTGTAAAGAGCCGGCCATCAGTGTGAAAGAAGCTCTTATCAATCGTGATGCTCGTGCTAGGTTTTTTAGAGTCGTAACAGGATCTTGTATAGATTTGAAAGATTTGATTAACTACTCGCGTACTTACAAATTTTTCGGATAGTAACACGCTGTTTTGTAAATTTCAAGGTTTGTAGGCCAAAAATCTTCCAGTTTTGCTAAACCATTTTTATTATTTTTTTTAAATACGGCACTAGTAAGATTTGTAATATCATTAAGGCTCGAGATTAATTTGCGAATTTTTTTTATTACTGTGGGACTTGGCTATAACGGTTACGGATATAACTTATCAATTTTCTTTTACCAATACAGTGCTGGACTTAATTTAATGACATATTTTTTTTAAATAAAAAATCGTGAAAAAATATGTAAAAGTGTAGATAAGTACAATAAGTGCATTAAGTATGAAGTTCTGTATCTAAAAATAATATGCAATATAGAAATAATGGTTTCTACAAATGGATGCTTATTATTGTAAAATTATACAGTATGTACGTATTATTATACTCCGAGTAGTACATTAAAGTTGTACTATTGAAGGAATCCTACTGTTTTACAAATCTATCAATTGCTCTCGAAATTACAGTATGTTGTAGGCTATGGATTTTAAATTACTCGGATATAATGTCATAAAATGTTCGGTTTCTTTGATGTCTTTATAGCCGAGTTCTACAATAAATTAGTTTTATTTTATTTTATAATTTTATAGTTACTTAGCCTTTTAAACCTTTTTTTGTAATATTTTAGAAAATTATTTCTGCTTACAAAATTTGAATGTGAAAAAATTAATGCCAATTTGACAATTAAATTTATAAAAGATTTTTATTAAATTAAATAACTTTTAAATTAATGCAATTGCTTTTACCAGCTTTTTTTAAATTTATTTTGAAAAATTAAGATTAATTTGTCTGGTTTGGAAAAATCACGCTTTTACTTTGCGGGCAGCTACTTTTAAGTTTACAAATGTACTGTATATTTATTTTGACTTGTGCGATTTTTTTAAAGGTTTATTTTAGTAATCTTACCTGAACCCACTTTTCTTTCTTTAAACTTGAAATGTAGAAAAAATTAGAATATAATCGCTTTGAAAATCGGAGACTAAAACGAGCGTTGACATGTATCCATTATCATTTCTGGGCTGTGTGGTGAAATTATAGACAGACGACTTGACGTTGAAGCCCTTTTGTCTACACTGACCGGTAGAACACGGATCTTGGTACACTGTATTACCAAAGGTATTACTGTGGTCTAAAATTAAGAAAGGGAAGAAAAATTATTGTAGGTGTAAAATCTGGTGTAGGCTACCTACCTAAGTACCGGTATTTTGTTCCCAATTTTTGACATAAGTGACCTTTTCACAAAGGCAAAAAAAAAAAACTTTTTTCGATCTAAATCCTTCACCTTTTCAACTGGGAAATTGGCCTGTAAAAAAGTCTAACGTATTACCTAGCTAAGAACCCAATGATTTAAAGTGTGGGGTTATTTTCATTTTTGAATTTAAAGGAAATTCACTTTTATAAAATTTATTTTGGAAGATTATAATTATGCAAATGTGGTACTTTAAATAAAACTTGCTACTTGAAGAAATGCTAACAATACTGTACTATATGTACGAGTGTGCATTGGAAAGGTCGTTGTACACGATCGGATTTTTCGCTTCATGACGGCAACTTGCACCATTTGTATTTATATATTCCAAAGGATAAATAGCTCAGCATGAAAAACAAAAGTTAAAATTTTTTTTTCTGTTTATTTTTTAACTTTATTGTTAGTTCCTGACATTTTCTCAAGTGTATAAACACGCATCTGCTAAAACATCTTTTGTTTGTATTGTTGGACGTTGGCAAATTTAAATCTTCTTTTTCTGACCTTGCCATAGAAATAAGTTCGAAAAACGAAAAAAAAATTTAAATTTAAATTAAAAAAAAATAAAATAAAAATAATTAACAGCATGAATTACATTCTAAAGTATTTTATAAGAAAAATTCGTGTGGGAAAATTTAGGTAAACGAATTTTTTCGTTTCTTGTTTTTTTTACGATTAAGATTTTGGTAATTTTTTTCCCCCCTTTTTTTATCTTTAATTAAATTAGGTACTAAAACGTTTCCTAAAAAAACTGTAAATATTTATTCACTCAAACTAATTAACATGCAAAAATTATGCTTTGCCTAATGAAAATTAAATTTAAAAAAAAGTAATTTAACCTATTTCTTTATGGATCAGCAAATTAATGTTACCTGCATTTATCTGAACCTTGATGCCGTGTACTCGTACGTTGTTACATGAGTGTAGCACAATTGAACGTGGTGATATAATCTAGTTCCTACTTCCGCGTCTCACTTGAGCACTATTTTTGCATTGTGTCATACGGTACTGGAACTTTTTCACAACGTCTGTCTTCTACTATATGACCTAGAAGTTATCGTAAGGGTGGAGACCTTTGTATACATTAAGTTTTCTTGTTAAAAAAAATAGGTTACGTACTCTGCATTCTTTACGAGAAATGGAACAGTGTGAAACTTTAGTAGATTGTTTATTAGAGAGAGAGAGAGAAAAAAAAAGAGATTGTTTTGCATACAAAATTCGTTTAGTCATGATGAACCTGACCTAATAAGATTAAATTTTTGTGCTTTTTATTTTTTGTAATAATAATGCACGTAAAGTTTAGTCTAAAAACATGAAGATGTAATTATTAATTGTAAAGTTAAATTGCGTACTAAGGTAAAGTAAATTTGTTTAAAAAAAAAAAATTAATTAAACACCGGTAGTGCAAAAAGAAACAAAAAAAAAATATATATATAAGCGACAGTTCATTAATCATTTTTGTTTTAAGCATGTTTTGTAATTAAATAAGCTTTTTAAAATTCAAAGATTGAATACCGTACACTGTATATACTGTAGATAGACATTTTAATTAAGATAATTTAAACAACTATAACACTCGTAGAACTAAATTCAAAGCGGATCAGATGTTTTGCTTTTTAAATTATTTTGTTTATGTTTTTTTTCCTCTCGTTACTATCAACACCAGTCAGTTAACAGTGTATAAAAACACAAGTCATTTTGTTAACTGATATAGCCTACTTATGAGGGCCACGAAGGGTCAGAATACCGCTTGTGAGAACCGAGCCATCTGCTGTCATGAGCAGTCTTGAACTACAATTACACCGTATATCCGAAAAAAGCACCTAAAAAAGTGCGAGCTATACTTTAACCAGCAAAATGTTACATGTCATTGAAACTAAAGCTATCTTAATTTATATTTCTGTCTAATAACAACTATTTTTTGCTATTTATGAGCTGTACCAGTTAAAAATGGACTTATATGGGTTATGCAGGCAAGGGACAAATTTTGATCAGGTTGTAATAATTTAATGATGCAGGAATCTGGTAATTAATGAGCAGTGAGGAATTGGTATTGCTTCGTGTAGATAAAGGAAGATATTTTGAACACAGAATATAAGAATTAAATGTCAAAAATAGTTATTTGAGTGAAGTTTTTCTATGGGTCCTTGAAATTATTAAACAGATTTATATTGTACTAATTCAATTTAGAGTACGTTTTTTTCCCCGGTACACCATGTGGCATTAATTGCAGCCAATATTTTAATAATAATTATAGTTTGCTGCCTTCTAATGCTATTTATAAAATGGCACTGGACGTATATAATAATTATGTAATTTTTGGGGACTGAAATCAAACGTAATAATTACGATTATAATAATAGAAAACGCTGCAGTGCCCTTGTAAAACTGAACATTGAGTTTTTTTTTACCGTTTTTTGTGCATTTAATTTGTTGGTTTATTTAATTGCCAAAAAGTAGAATTACAAGCACCGGTATTTGATTATTTGACAAAATTGGTTTTATTAATTTTTTTGGTTCTTATTTATTTATTTTTGTTTTTATTTATTTATTTTTGTTTTTATTTATTTATTTTTGTTTTTATTTATTTATTTTTGTTTTTATTTATTTATTTTGTTTTTATTTATTTATTTTTGCTTTTATTTATTTTTTTGTTTTAGGTGCTCGAGCTTTTCGGATTAAACCTAAGCCCTGTTGGGATAAAAATAGAACGGAAGGCACTTGCATGTTTCAGTGGGAATGTCATCGACGGAGTGGTTTAATGTTGTCTACGTGCTTTGATAAATTTTTGTTCGGAACTTGCTGTCAAATTTCTTTAAATGTTGAGCCAGAGTCATCTCTAAATCTAACTAAGCCAACGCAAACGTCATTGTTAGTTCCTCAAATTACAGAAAGTTCCACAGAAGATTGGAAAAATCCGGGTTTTGTGTTTACTCCTTTACCTACTAAACATCCGGTGACAGAAATTGTCAGGGTTCCACCACCACCAGCACCGACCAGTTTAACTTTGACGACTCCAAATCTCGATCTATTATTTCATCAATTTTTGGACGTTGTTTTAAGTAACTATTCGAATCATGTTGAAATGTCTTTTACAACTCAGTCTTCGTTCAACAATATCAGTGATAAAGTTCCAACAAGTATCGCCACTACCATCCCTACTACGACCATAACAACAACAAGTACCGGTAGTAGTTTATCAACAACAAATGCGAGCGATTATGAGGGGGAATATAATTACGATTATTTCGATAACACCACTCCGCTCACTTCTCCAAATATAACGAAAAATTCGTTTTTGAAAACGGGAAACACGACCTCGACGAGTGTATCTACTGTGGAACTTAAAACGCCGGTACAATCGCTGTCCATTTCAACGTTTGGTGCTACCTCAACTGTCGCGACGACCTCAACTGCGGAGAATGAATTAGAAACGGATTTAAATATTTACTCGGACGATTATAGTGATATGAATGATGATCCGGAACCTGATCTAACAATTACTACAACAACAACAACAACTACTACTACTACGACGACTACAACGACCACGACTATGGCTCCAACCACAACAAAACGCCCGTTTGACTATAAAAGAGGTAAGAAAAAAAAATCTCATGTTTTTAATAAATTTTATTTTTAGCAAAAGTT
>JAQGAY010001151.1:0-16225 GCA_034698085.1 Polydesmus angustus | reverse complement strand
CTCATAGTTTATGCTCGATTGATTCCTCTCTTCCTACTTCAAAAAGTAAATGCTCTTAGTTTATGCTTACTCTATTTTTCCCTATTTAAAAAGTAAATACTCTTAGTTATCGCTCAATATTATTCCTCTCTTCCTATTTAAAAAAGTAAATACTCATAGTTTATGCTCGATTGATTCCTCTCTTCCTACTTCAAAAAGTAAATGCTCTTAGTTTATGCTTACTCTATTTCTCCCTATTTAAAAAGTAAATACTTATTAGTTTATGCTCACTTATTTTCTCTCCTTATTTTAAAAAAAAGTAAATACTTATAGTTTATGCTATCATGTAACCGTTGTAGCTTAACCCACATGGTGCGTCAGTTCGCCCGCGACCTCACGCATTGGCTGCGGCTGGCCTTGGATGACGTCAACCTCACCCTGAAGGAGCTGAAGATCGACCGTGAGTCTTTACTTCACATAAACCCATTAAGAGTATTTACTCAAGCGTGTGCTCTGTCTCCTCAAGTGGCCAGGTGCTTCTCGCGCACTCTCCGCCGCCAGACGTCGCTCAACCAGCTGTGCCAGGCCTCGCGCATGATCCTCCACACACCGGAAGTCGCCTTTCAGATGCTGCAGGACTGGAAGAGCGTGGACCTGGACGGCATCAGCCGCCAGATCCTCTACACCGTCGACGGACAGCAACAAAACGGCGTCAACCACGAACTCATCACCACACGTACGTCACTTCCGCCCCCGCCCCACTCAACGCGCGCTTAGGCCTAAACAAACTTTGAAAAATCTTAAAAAATTCAATGCTTGAGAGCATTAGTATATGCTTAGAATTTATAGTATTTACTAGAAATAAATAATACAAGTGGCTTTAACATGCTAGAAAATGCTTTAAAGTTAATGCTTAAGAAAATTATGGAATGTACGGTAGCGTAATAAAAATTATAGAAAATGCCAAAAACTATTGAAGATTCTTAAATTTGTAGAAAATGCTTAAAATTATAGCAAATGCTTAAGTTTAAAGAAAATACTAAAATTTGTAGTTATTGCTCAAGTTTAAGGAAAACGTTTAAATTTGTAGCAAATGCTTAAGTTTAAAGAAAATGCTTAAGTTTAAAGGAAACGTTTAAATTTGTAGCAAATGCTTAAGTTTAAAGGAAATGCTAAAATTTTGTAGCAAATGCTTAAGTTTAAAGAAAATACTAAAATTTGTAGTTATTGCTTAAGTTTAAGAATAACGTTTAAATTTGTAGCAAATGCTTAAGTTTAAAGAAAATGCTTAAGTTTAAAGGAAACGTTTAAATTTGTAGCAAATTCTTAAGTTTAAAGGAAATGCTAAAATTTTGTAGCTAATGCTTCAGTTTACAGAAAATGCTTAAGTTTAAAGGAAACGTTTAAATTTGTTGGAAATGGTTAAGTTTTTTTAAAAAAAATGCTTAAACTTGCAGAAAGTGCTTAAATGTGTAGCAAATGCTTAAGTTTAAACGAAAAGTTTAAAGTTGTAGTTAATGCTTGAGTTTGAAGAAAATGCTAAAATTTATTTTAAAAGATGTTTAAATTCATTTTTTTTTTTTAAAAAAAAAACCTTCTAAAAAAAATGTTAGGAAATTATATTAGTTGTAGTAAATGCTATTTTTTGCGTTAGTCCACATAAAAACCAATCGAACTTCCAATAACCAATAAATTAGTATCCAAAAACAATAATACATAATGTGTTTTGTGTGTTGCGCGCGCAGTGTACCGCGAGTTCGAGTCCATCCTGGAGGACCAGACGCCGATCGAGGTGTGCATGGAGTGGCTCGAGTCCCTAATCGAACGCTGCGTAGTGCAGGTAACAACATTCTTAACGAGAGAAAGAGCGGAAATGACGCCTTACATTTTTTTTTAAATTTCTTTTTAGCCCAGCCGGAAGTGCCGAGCCCAAGCGCTGGGGCTGCGTCGCTTCGCCCGCCAGTTTCTCCTCATGTGGTCCAGCTTCGGCTCGCGGGTCATCCGCGACATGACCTTGCACAGCGCCCCCAGCTTCGGTCAGTCTAAACGGAGGCCCTAACCATAATTATTATGTGCCCTAACCTCTCTTGTTTTTTAACGCAGGTTCGTTCCATTTGCTGCACTTGACCTTCGACGACTACGTGCTGTTCCTGGTGGAGTCGATCCACTGGGAGGAGAGGACCCAGCAGCTGTTCGCCAACATCCCCAACGACGCCCCGCCCACCCTCGGAGAACAACTGCTCGACGGTAAGTGAATGCTCAACACACAATGAGTCATTACTCAACGCTTAGGGCAGCTTCTAGTTAAGTCTTAAGTCACTCGAAAGGGCTTTTTTTTAATAATTATTAAGGGCAGTTCTAGGTAGTGAGATGATAGGGAATGTAGAGGAAAGATGGAGACGGAAAAATTAAGTGACGTAATATAGGATGGTAGAAAGAGGCAGGTCTCATTTTGCGTTTATTCCAATGCACTCGATTTTGGGGTTTTGAGTCTTTTGAGCTACCTTATTCTGCAACAATAGTCCATTTTTCAAAAAAAAAAAAAAAAAAAAATATCGTCCTTTCTATATTTAATATTGATATATCGGGCAAAAAAATATCAGCTAAAAATATCGATAATTTACGAAAAAAATATCGATAATTTGATATATCGATAATTTTTCAACATCCCTACTCCATTCGGAAAAAATGCGAATTAGAGAACGCATCTTCAATATTTCGACGCTTTCGAATAGGAAACTATAATTCACATTGCATCCTGTTTTTATTATTATTATTATTATTATTTTGGAACGCACCTTAAACATTTTTCACGCTTTCCAATAAAAACCATGATTCACATTGCAATTTTTTTTTTTTTTTTTTGAAACGCATCTTCAATACTGTATTTACACACTTTCCAATGAGAAAACTATAATTCACTTTGCGCCTTTTAATTTTACAAACTGATTTTTGGGGAACATTTGTAAGACGCAAATCGAGTTTATTGACTTATAAAGTGGAAAGGAAAAAATATAGAGAAAGATGGCGACAAAATAATAGCCAACAGACAGAACGATGGAGAAAGAAAATGATAGAGAGACAGAATGATGGAGAGAGAAAAATAGCGAAGGAAATTACTACAGAATGTTAGGAAAGTCAGGTAGAGTGATGGAGAGAGTGAGAGAGATAATGAAGAGACAGAAGGATGGAAATAGAAAGAGTGAGAGGAGCGCTAAACCAGAACGATGGAGAGAGAGAGAGATAATGAGCGCGGGAGGGAGGCTGGAGAGCGCTATCTAATTCCTATAATATGTAATCCCTATACTATACATGCACACACGTGATTATTTTTAGACTCGGTGGTGGACCCTACGGTGGGCGTGGCCAAGCTCAAGTTGTTCAACTCGCTCCAACAGCAGCAGCAGCAGCAGCAAGGTGAAGCAGGAGGCCCTAAGCCAACACTAAGCCTTTTCCCCTCTCTAAGCCTACCCGTTGCTTTTGCAGGAGCGGACGAGCAGCAGCAGCAGCAGGCCCTGCAGCTGGCGCCTAGCCTCAGCCCCTCACACCACGACGTCATCATCCGCCACCACTCGCCGCTGGCCCCGCCCTCCGCCGACGGCCTGCGCGACGCCCCGCCCAGCGACGGCCCGCTCGGCATGGAGCACGGCGAGCAGGGCCAGGGCGCAGCGGAAGTGGTGGAGGAAGACGAGGCCGTCATGATCGACACCGGAAATGAGTACGGAAACGAGCACTACGTCTCCTCGGCGTGAGTATTGCTGGTCATTTTAATTAAAAGCGGAAGTTAATCGAGGTGCGTTTCAGGGGCTATCACTTCGTGAGCGCCGACGGAAGAACCGGATACGCCGCCTTCGATAGCCACGCCCCTTCCAACTGCCACGCCCAGCTGGCCAACCAGCACCAGGCCAACAAGAAATACGCCTCCTCACCCTGCCATCAGGTAGGCTAAACTTCCGGTTTACTTTTAACGATCCGTTCATTAAATATTTCGCTCAACTCACGTAAAAAATTTGATCAGCTCACGTAACTACGTGCTGATTCGTTCGTACATCTATTTGATCCGTTCACTAAACATTTGTCTCATAACACATTGGTCAGCTCACATACAGTAACTATTTGCTGACCCGTTCATAAAATTCGTTCATTTAACTTTTTGTAATTAGCTCACATAACAATGATCCGTTCATTTAACATTTCGATCCGCTTGTTTGTTTGTTTTTTTTTTTGTTTTTTTACTTTCTGATTAGCTCACAATAACTATTAATTTGACCCGCTCACATAAATATATTTGATCCGTTCACTAAACATTTCGGTCACCTAACTCACGCAACACATTGATCAGTTCACGTAACTATTTACTGATACGTTCACATAATTCGTTAATTTAATTTTTGTAAATAATATTAGCTCACGTAACATTGATCCGTTCATTTAACATTTCGATCCGTTAGAATTATTTATTTTTTAAAGTTTTTGATTAACTCACATAGCCATTAATTTAATCCACTCACATAACTATTTGAACCGTTCATTAAACAATTCGGTCAACTCACGTAACTATTTGATCAGCTCACCTACTTTATCGCTGATCCGTTCAAATAGCTTTTTAAAATGTTTAGTGAACGGATCAGTCACATAACACATTTTGCAGCTCACATAACTATTTGCTGATCCGTTCACATAATTCGTTCATTTAACTGTTAGATCCGTTCTTTCTCCCTAACTCACATAGCCATTAATTTTAATTTAATCCGCTTACAAAACTATTTGAACCGTTCATTAAACATTTCGGTCAACTCACGTAACTACTTGATCAGCTCACCTACTTAATCGCTAATCCGTTCAAATAGCTTTTTGAAATGTTTAATGAACGGATCAATCACATTTGTTGATCCGTTCACATAATTTGTTCATTTAACTGTTCGATCCGTTCTTTCTCAATAACCAGCATAACTATAGACTCGATCGGCTAACATAACTATTTAATCCGCTCACATAACTATTCGATCCGCTCACATAACTATTTAATCCGCTCACATAACTATTCGATCCGCTCACATAACTATTCGATTCGCTCACATAACTATTTGATCCGCTCACATAGGTATTTAATCCGCTCACAAAATTCGTTCATTTCACTTTCTTGGTCATTTCGCACGTATTATAATGTGTTTCTCAATCTTTGTCTCTCTCACTCTGGCCGCGAGCCGAACGTTATTCAACCCATTGAAAGTGTATTTTTTCTTCTCGTAATTGCAGTACATGGGGCCCGCTTCCATGGCCGTCCAGGGCAGCCCCTCGGGTGGCGGCGGCGGAGGGGAGTATTTGAACTTCGGCCAGTACGGTCAGCCGGTGAGCGTGGTCCGCCGCGAGTACCACGCCCCGCCCCCGTCCGCCGACTGCTACCTGTACGACGAGCAGTCGACGGGGGCCACTTCCGTTTCCTCCGCCTCCTACGCCTCGTCCGCCCCGGGCTTCTACCCGGCGCCCCTGGCCGTGGCCGTGGCGGTGCCCGTGGCCTCCGACCCCTCGCAGCGCTACCAGGTGATGGACGAGGACAAGGAGCTACGTCATCAGCAGCAGCAGCAGCACATGCTCAGTAGCATGGAAGTGAAACTCCAGGCGGAAGACATTCCACAGCAACCCATCGCTTACGACGTCACCACTCTGCAGGGTAACGCCAATCGCTCTTAATATTCCATTCCACTCGCTTTTACTTTGATTTATTTATTTTTTAAAAAAAATTATTTATTTTTGGGGCTTCGAAGCCGCACATGCGCAGTAGAACACATTCCACGCGACAAGTATAAATTTTACGCGTATTAATTAATTATGATTGTTATATATATAATTTTGAATGAGATACATTCCATACTCGTTGATTGTGGCTATAAATTAGGAACAGCGTCGACATAGCGTAATATTAATTATACACATTGTAACACGTGATCTCTCTCTTTCAATCGATCGATATGATATCGATTAAGGATTGATCTATTGTATTGTAGTAATTTATTTGTGATTTAGTAAACATACGAATAATTATAATTTTGTGCGGTTTTTTTCGGTTTCTCATACGCGCGTTCTGGTCGTAATAATTAATGGTTAACAGCGCTTTTTCTAATGACGTAACGTTGAACGGCACGTGCTGCCATTCCATTTCTATGGCGCGCCGAACATTAAAAATAATTATTTCCCGTTGAAAGCGCTTTTTAACCATTTTAAGTCGGGATTACGTAAATGTGCGGCTCATTAAATCGTTCATTTTTAATTAAAACAAAATGACTCGGTTCGGGAGGATCAGGATCACTAGATCCGCTCAATTCAATCCGATTCAATTATATCGTTCGTTTTTAATCCCAAACGAGGATCCGTTCAAACAAGATCTCGTTCGGTAATTCCCCCTCAGATTCGTTCACTTAATATTTTAAAATAAATTACGAAAAATAATAATAATAATAACATTTTGTATCAAGTGTATAATAATGATCCGTTCTCTATTTCGTTCATTCACATTCTAGATATTAAAATTATGAAATTTATTAAATAAAGTTCCCGTAAATAACTGATTCGGTTCAGTTAAATTTAATGATTCGTTCATTCAACTAAATAATTCAAAATAATGTACGTCACATATTTAATTAATAAAATAATACGTTCGCATAATATTATCGGCTCACTATTTGGCTCGATCCGTTCGCTGCACGGGATCCATGATAACGCTCGTAAACAATCATGGTCATTTCACAATAGTATAGCGCTTTTCCCCATTCACAACCACGTAAAATTAAGAGCGGCGTTTTAAAAAAAGATGATTCGGCGATTTCCTCATTCATCGCAACGTTAACTGTAAGCGAGCGCTTTATAAAAGCTACGTTTGCGCTTTTCCATTCGAGTTGGAAAACGCCGCATGGTAATCAAAAGGCAATGGGGTTAGTTCATTCCTCGTAGAAGCCCGTGCTATTTCCGAACGCAAACACAAAATTCATATTTTTATACCGTTTTACGTGATTTTGTAGGCGCAAAAAGTTGAAATCTATAACTACTAATTCATAATAAAGCGTGTTTAATTGAGGAGTGGAAAGCTACGAATAAATAATAATTATATAACTGCGGCGAAGTGTTGTTGTGATTCGCGGACTCGGCTCACACAGTTCGAAACAAAAATGTACGTTTAAGAAGTAATTAATGGCGCAACTTACCCAAACTTTTATTCCTCGATGTGTTCCATACTTTAAATCTTCACCTTGACCGCTAATTTAAGGCGGTTAAATTCTTCGCTCGAACAATTTTAAAAAAACAAAATTTACTTGGGCGAACAACGGTAAATCCAATCAACGCGCGCTAAGCGGAAGTTACGCCTCTTTCCCTTTTTCTATTCCCGGTATGGCGTGGCAAACGCGTCAAAAAGAGAGTATTATGCGTTTTTGCTATGCATCGCCGAACTCGTCGCTATTCAAACAACTCGTTAAAATCGCTTCTATTATTTTGTAGTGTTTTGCGCGTCTCCCGGGAACAACCATCGCAAATTAACTTCCGTTTTTCGCTAGAATTAATTATACAATATAATATATATTTTTATTTTTCAATAGATAAATATATTTTTTTTATTTTCGGAATTTTATTCTATGACATTTTTTCTGCGAGTTTCAGCACATTTTCTGCTGAATAACTCTTTTTCAATATAAAAATAACGTTGTTTTTTTTTTTTTTTTAATGATTTGATGCGGATAAAAATACATTGTATACGCTTTGAGCAAAATCACAACCTAAAATTAAAAAGGAAGTCACTAAACTGCGAAAATAAAACCCTAACAACTAAATAATATCATTCACTATTAAAACCCTTTAAATAAGTCACCGAACATTTGAAAACAGTCACTAAATAAAATAAAACTGTTACTAAGCTAAAAATTAATCACTAAAAAGTTGAAATCATTCACTAAACCGTTGAAAACAGTCACTAAACCGTTGAAAACAGTCACTAAACCATTAAAAACAGTCACTAAATTAAGCCGTGAAAACAGTCACTAAACGAAATAAAACTGCCACTAAACTGTAATTTAACTATACAAAAAAATCAGTGACTAAAAGAAATTAAACTTTTACTATTAAAGCTAAAAAATCAACCACTAAACCGTTGAAAATACTCATGCCCATTGAAATCAGTCACTAAAACACTAAAAACAGCCACTAAACCGTTGAAATCGATCACTAAACATTTGAAATCAAGTCTCTAAAAAAATGAAACTGTCACTAAACTATAATTAGGCTAAAAAAAAATCAGTCACTAAAAGAAATTAAACTTTTACTAAGCTAAAAAAAATCAACCCCTAAACCGTTGAAAATACTCATGCCCATTGAAATCAGTCACTAAAACATTAAAAACAGCCACTAAACCGTTGAAATCGATCACTAAACATTCGAAATCAGTTACTAAAAAAATAAAACTGTTACTAAACAATAACCATGCAATCGAAATCATCGACGCGTCAAAGGGTTCACCATCAAAACAACAACAAAACAATGTTCTCGATTGAACCCTTTTCGAGTGAGCCCTCTGTCGCGGACCCGAAGCAGCTGTTCGCAGCCAGCGATAAAACGCGTAAAACAAAATATGTAATCTGAAAATGACGGAATAAAGTTTTTGACTTTCGGAGCGTTCACTTACGGCTTTTAGTGCGCGCCCATTGTTTCTCGTCTCCCCCACCAGTAGCAGGGGGGATCCGTTTTCAAGTGCGATCGCATTCTAATGCTCATATCCAGGATACGAGTCGTGAATTACCCCACTTTTAATCCCATTAGCGGCAATTTGTCATTACGTTGCCATGGAGAAGCCACCCGCCCACTACTAAGCCACCGGCGGCATCATTAGCCGCTGCAAAAGTTGAGCAGAGGGAAAAGAGTTAAGTGCAGTGGCTGCTGGTGCGGGGGAGGAGCTTCATTCACACACACGCCCCCGACACATACACAAGTGGCCCTTTGCCTATACAACGGTCGGACATGTATAGGGTGTTCGTTGGATGACGTTAGTTTTGAAACATAAATAAATCAATCAAATTTTAATGAAAACGAATTTTTTTTTTAATTTACATTAATTAACACCTCCCATTTAATACTAAAAAAAATATTTTTAGAATATGACCTCTACAACTGAGTCGGCACGTATTAATACGCTCAAGGAAATTTGCATTAATCCTATATGGTAGATGCCGACACGTGCCGAGATGCAGTCGGCAGGTGCAGGCTGGAAGTCCGCAAAAGCATTAACCGTCAAAGTGAGCACGTTTACCCGTGCCGACTCAGTTGGAGAGGTCATATTCCAAAAATTGTTTTTTATTATTAAATGAGAAGTGTTAGCTAATGTAAATATATAAAAAATTATTCATTTTCATTAAAATTCGATGGATTTATTCATGTTTCAAAACTAGCGTCATCCAACGAACACCCTATATTAATTACGGTAATGGTGGAACAGCATAGGAACAACGCTGAACGAAAATCAATAAACAAAAGATCACTGAACGATGATCGCCGAGATTGATTTCATTTTAGATGTTTTGGGGCCTCTTTGGGAGCTTTTAAAAAAATAAACGTAAATCGCGTAAATAGAGTTTTAATTTATGAAGTAAACAATAGCTTCAATGGAGTTTTAGAACGAAAGAAAAAATCGCGCAAATTAAGTTTTAAAAAGAACTTTCCTCGCGCAAATAAAATTTTATAAAAAAAACTTCCAGCCGGCTCTGCTTTTAACAAATTGAGATCAGCGTAAAATAAAACCAAGATCAAAAATAAATACATCGTATGCGGCTGCGCAGAACTACAACTAAAAAAAAAAAAATTTAATAATTATTACCGTATTTAATTTTTAGGTACCGGTACCGTAATTAATGTAAAAATCAATTCCGAAAATACTTTAATTACTTTAACTTAATTAAAAATTATTCTGCGGAAATAAAGGCCTCGGCCATCTGCGCATGTGCCGTCTCCGCCAAATAATTATTATTATCACACGTATTATACTGAGAGTAACCATTCAACTCAGCTGCTCCGCCCACTTCATCAATCCCTGCACTTCCGCCGCCACAACACTCCACTTCCGGAAAATCTAAGACACATAAAACACACAAAAAAAAATCAGAATTCAAATGCTTAAAAACGGATGTGACGCTGTATAAAAAGATCCGATTATTTTAGAGTAGAGGAGTTTACAAAGCGGATGTGGCTCTCTTACCGCGTGAGGAATGCGCGTGACCGGAAGAGGAGGGTTGTCCAATCAGCCATCGCCAGAAGGGGGAGCCTGCGGGAAGAGAACTTTATTTTCAAAGTTCTAGAACTAAACTCAATACAGTACTTAAATGATGTTTAGTTTAGTATCACCTGGTTTTAAGCAGTGACGTAAGGCTTGGATCCGGTCGCGCTGAGCCAGCTCGCTGATCCGTTCACTCTCCACCACCAAATGCACGTACTCGCTCACGCACAGCTCCAGCACGTGCAGCGCACCTGCAATTCATTATTAAACCATTGATTAGCAGCGAGAAAACTAAACTGGTGAATTTTAGCGTGCTGTTTACCGAAAGAGGGCGCTGTGTTGAGCGTGAGCTGGCGAGTGATGAGAGAAACCACGTAAGTCCAGACCAAAAGAAAACGCCGACCGCACGCGCAAACCGGATGTGCATTAGCGCAACTCTAAACCCATCGAAAATTAAATTTAAAAAACATAATATGGGGTGTTCGTTGGATGACGTTAGTTTTGAAACATGAATAAATCAGTCGAATTTTATTGAAAATTATTTATTTTTTTAAAATTTACGTTAATTAACACCTCCCATTTAATAATAAAAAAAATATTTTTAGAATATGACCTCTAGAAGTGAGTCGGCACGTGTTAATGCGCTCTATTAAATTTGCATTAATTTTAAAGTAGATGCCGGCACGTGCCGAGATGCAGTCGGCAGGTGCAGGCTGCAAGTTCGCAAAACCTTTAGCCGTCAAAGTGAACGCGTGAGCACGTTTACACGTGCCGACTCAGTTGTAGAGGTCATATTCTAAAAATTGTTTTTTATTATTAAATGGGAGGTGTTAATTAATGTAAATATAGAAAAATTTATTTATTTTCATAAAAATTGGACTGATTTATTCATGTTTCAAAACTAACGTCATCCAACGAACACCCTGTATAAGTAGGCCTATGAACCTGTAGGAGGTGTCGATGAAGAATGCGATCGATCCAATCGATGTAGTCCTCGAACGGAGCGCCTTTGGTCAGCAGCGAAACCAAACCGTCCACTTCTACGGACAAAGGGGTACATGGTCAATTAGTACACGGTGTACAAGACAACACAGTTTATTATACAATATTTACGTTGGACGATGGTTGGATGGTGAACCGGCCCACACACGGAGGTCAGCTGATGGCAGACGGTGGGCATGGAGAGGGCGGAGAGGTCGGCGGCCATGTCGCGGCTGCTGGCGCTCAGCACGTCGCTGCTGATCTACGAGATTAAGATGGCGTTAAATCGGATTAGCTACATCCGGTCACTTACTCTGGCCAACCGGATGAAGGAGAGATGGCGCTTGACGGAAGTGACGAACCAAGCGCACGCTTTCTCCTTGGCCCGTTGCAGAGGGGCGGGGCTGGAAACCAGGGCCACGCCCATCCACGTCGGCAAGTGAGTGGCGAATGACGTCATCTCTCGCAGCAAACTGACGTCACGCAAATAATGAAAATAATAATAATTATTAATGTTATTAATTACTGTTGGACCGCAACAGTGTGCCCGGACACACTCTAACGACACCCTGTATAATTATTGTACTGTACATACATTATTATATTATGTGTACGAGTTTCGAGTTTAGTGAACATTTATTTTAAGGTTAAAGAATGAGAGTTTAGTGAGAGTTTTTTTTTTTTTTGTTTATTGATTTTAGTGAAGGAATTTGAACTTTAGTAAATTTTTTATTTTTAGTTTAGTGAGTGTTTTGTTAACTTTAGTGAATGTTTAATGAGCTTCCTTAATGTTTTGTTTTAGCTTAGTGACTTTATTAGGTTTAGTAAGGGTTTCTTGAGTGAGTACTTGAGGGAATGTTTTGTCGGCTTTGGTGAATGTTTAATGAGTATTCAGACTGTTTTGTTTTAATTTAGTGAGTGTTTCTTGAGTTAAGTGAGCGACTTACATTTTTTCACTTTACTAATTTTTTTTTTTTTTCAGTTTAGTAAATATTTTGTTGACTTTACTAAGTGTTTTGCTTTAGTTTAGTGGCGGTTTATTGTGTTTAGTGAGGGTTTATTTGCGTTTTAGTAAGTGCTTCTTGATTTTAGAGTGTTTTATTTGACTTTAGTAAATATATTTTTCGGTTTAGTGAGTGTTTTGTTGACTTTAGTGATTTTGACTGATTGTTTTGTTTCAGTTTAGTGAGTGATTTAAATTATTGACTTTAGTAAATTTTTTTTTTTTTTTAGTTTAGTGAACGTCAATTGAGTTTAGTAGGGTTTGATTTTTTCGAGCTACTTTAGTGCGTGTTTCGGGTAGGGTTAGGGCCGTCCACGGGCCTCTGAGCGGGGGCGTCACCTGTCGGGCATGTCCCTGAAGGAGTTGGGCAAGAGGAGGTCCGTGAGCACCTGAAACAAAACAAGCGATGACGTCATCGTTAGTCTATTTTAAACCTTCGTTAATTCTCGATTGTTGTTGTTGTTATTAATAAAAGATTTTATTTTAAGAAAAGATTATTGTCGCGTGGAGCGCGTTTTCCCAGACGACCGGAAGCCGCGCCCACTCCACACCTCATCAACAACAACAACAGTGAAATGTCAAGGGTTCAGCCCACGCACACTTAAGCCCCGGGACTCACCCTGTAGAGGTTGTGGTCGCACACGGCTACCACGGTGGCCAGGGACTCGTCGTGCAGCACGGCCAGCACGTGAGGAGGCAGCGAGTTCCAAAAGTGCAGCAGCAAGTTCTCCACCTCAAAAAAAAAAATTTATTAATTGTTTTTTTATTATTATTACTTCCGGTTAAGGGTTTTTACCTCGTGGAATGCGGCGGCCACGATGGCGTCCAAAATGCGCTGCCAGTGGTTCCGGTACATCACTAAAAACGTCTGTAACTGAAAATTTAACCACAAAAATAATTATTATTATTTACTTTTTGGGCTTTTGCGATTTTGAGATTCCTTAGAATGTTATATTTTTCAAACTTTAATTTATGACTTTACAGATTGAAATTATTATGTTTTGAAACTTTCGATAACATTTTGAGGAACTTTCATCAATTGTTTGGGAACACAAATCACGATTTTAAGAACTCAATTTGTTTTTGAGAACTGAAATAATGATTGTAAGAACGTAAATTACTACAGTACGGTAGTTTTAAAGTTCAAAATTACGATTAATAGAATAAAATTAAATATAAATTTGGAATCTTAAATTATATCTTTAGAACTTTAAATCAATTTTTTAGGAACTTAAAATTTGATTTTGAGAACTTAAATATAATTTCTAGGAACTTAAATTAAGTTTTTAAAAATTTAAATAAGTTTTTAGGAACTTGAATATAACTCCTAGGACCTAGAAAAATAAATTAAGTTTTTCAGAACTAAATTATATTTTAGGAACTTAAATAAAATTTTTAAATACTAAAATAAAACTTTCTTAGAACTTAAATACTCTGCAAAAATTTTAAAAAACTTAAACTATGTTATCAAAACTTGAATTAAATTTCAAAGTACTTAAATAAAATTTCAAAGAACTTAAATTATGTTTTTAGGACTTTAATAAAAAATTTTTCGCTCTTAAATATCCGGATTTTTAAAACTTAAAATAATATTTTCAGAACGTAAACAACGTTTAATCTTACACCATTTTTTTTTTTTTTGTGGAATTGAAACCAGTTAAATAAGTATTTAATAAAACATGAAACATACGTTTATCAAGTCGATTTTAGTGTCTATTAAGTCGAGGTCCTGTAGTTGAGGGAAGAGAGGAAGCAAGGAGCCTTCTTCAGCGCCATCGACGTCTCTCTCGGCCGACCACAAACACTGAACCGTCGATCAATCAATCAATTCATAAAACAATAATATTATGACGTAAACTCACGTGGGTTTTGACCGCCACTCGAGAAAATCTGGAATCGCGATTATTCCCATATTAATCTCCGCGTTAAAGTTTTAAAAACAATACCGTTATTAAAATATATACTTGGATAATCCACTTCCGGTGTAGTGGTGAGTGTAGTAGGGTGACGTCACTTTGATGCCGATGCCGTAATAATGATACCTGGACTGCCCTCTGGTTCCTAAACGACGAGTGGTCAGTTTGGGAAAACGTTGCCGAATTATCTACAACAACAATAAAATAATAAACATTATTATAAAATAGATTCTCAAGAGCTGGCTCGCGACACAACATTAATTAACACCTCCCATTTAATTATAACAAACCAATTTTTAGAATATGACCTCTACAACTGAGTCGGCACGTGTTAATGCGACTGATAAAATTTCCATTATTTCTACGGTAAATTCCGGTACGTGCCGAGATGCATGGAAGTCCGCAAAAGCTTAAGCCGACACAGTGAGCACGTTTACACGTGCCGACTCAGTTGTAGAGGTCATATTCTAAAAACTGTTTTTTGTTAATAAATGGAAGGTGTTAATTAATGTAAATATAAAATAAATAATTAATTTTCATTAAAATTCGACTCATTTATTCGCGTTTCAAAACTAACGCCATCCAACAAACACCCTGTATTACACCCTTAGATAACGATTAATGGTCCTTCGAGGGTCTTAATAATTACAGTATGCCTTTATAAAGTTTATATAATAATTATGGTGTATACCTTTCCGAAGGTGGCCGGTCCAACGGAGACAAATCCGGTTCCGGCGCAAAAGTCCTGGTAATGTTGATAGAGGAGACAGCGAGGAACGCACACTCCCTCGCTCCACTCGTAATTACACTCCACCCTACAAACTTAACACTTTATTAATTAACTCTTTTAACTAAGATCGGAAATAGTAAATGCGAGTGACCATTGGAGAGTGGCCATGAGCTGAGCCTGCTTCGGTTCCACTTCTTCCCACGACATTCTTACATCTACACACTGAAATCTGCTCCCCAAGTCTCAATAAAGAAAGGAGAAAAATCTTGGAAATAAAAATTTTAGGCGTCAACGAATTAAAAAAAAAAAACTAGCAAAAGTTGGTGATATTATTATTATTACTACTCCCATGTTAACTTAAGTCACTCCTCCCACTTCCGCAGCCCAAATCAGCCGACAAAAATAATTTTTTTTTTTTTTTTGGAATTTCTGTAAATAAATAAAAAAAATTACGATTATACTGTGCACTTAATAAAAGGTAAACACCGTAATAAAAACACACCTCTCGAGTAAATCACAGCTCAACCTCCGCAGGTGACGTCATCGGATTAACGAACAGATTTATTACACCGTTTTAATGGTAAATCAAAAAAAAAGTTATATATTTTGATTGGCGGAGGATAATCAAAAAGATTTATGAAAAAAAAAATTTTTTTTTTTGTTTTATTTCATAATATAAAAATTCGTGGAATTTCGTACATTATTTTGTTCAGAGTCGAAAATTTTGGGGCAAACAAAATTTAATAATGGTGACAAAATTGTCAATAAAAAGTTTAGAATTTACCTATTAAAATTTAGAACATTATTCAATAGAACAAATTCAGAATTATACTGAACTTTCTGGGAAGAGTTTTAGAAAATTTCTAATGATCGCAAAAGTCTGGGAAAAAAAAATTGTTTTAAAATTATCTCGATATTATAATATAAACATCTTAAAGCGTTCTTTAAGAACTTTAAAAAAAAACACTTCCAAAAAAAATTGTCTGTATTTAGAAAACATTTTAAAAAAAGCGGTGGAAAAGTTCTTACAAAAATCACAGTAAAAATTCTCTAAAATATCTTAAAATTAACTGACCTATTTTAAACTCAAAATCACATTTAACCCGATGACATGTTTACTTTAACTCACAAGTTTTTTTTAAAAAAAAAACCGTTCTTGATTTTAGAAAACAACACAAAAAGCCTGAAAAAAAGAGGAATTACACTTAAGCTGCAAATTTCGAATGTACTTTGTAATTGAGTCCGTAATAATACTGGAGTACTAATAATTTGTCCTTGAGTCGTTGCCATGGTGAAAGAGTAAGGTGACGAAACTCCCCTTCACCCGCGGAATTTTTGTGTCCCCTTAAAGTCACTTGTTCACG